>MSJI02000689.1:0-64393 GCA_001931905.2 Cladosporium sp. IMV 00045 | reverse complement strand
AAAAGATGGAGCGCGACAAGCGTGAGGCCAAGGAGGAAGAAAAGCGAGTTATTGAGAAGATCGAGCGCGAGAAGCGAGAGGCAAAAGAAAGAGAAGAGCGCGAATGGGCCGAATTTGAGCGTCGACGCAAAGAGAAGCTGGAGAAGGAAGAGAAGGAAAAGAAGGAAGCCCAAGAGAAGATGGACGAAGCCATGCGCAAGCGCCTGGCCGAGAGCAACTTCACGCAATCCCAGATCGACGCCATCATGGACAAAGAGAAGAAGAAGGCGTCGACCAAGACAACAACAACAACCACCACAACCACGACCCGGGCCCTCGCCCCTTTGCGATCCCACGTCCCCGTCTATGCCAAAATCCACGTCGACTATCTGTCCACGGAAACTTTGCGTTATTACGAAATCCCTTGGGAGTACGACCGCGTAAGCCAACACCTGATTCCTCGCACTCATGGTATTACATGTATGCTGACACTACTCCGCAGAACGACCCCTCTTACATCATCATCCTGCGCGAGATGGACAAACACGAGACCAACATCTTGTTCGACCACACCAAGGCCCTGCGCGCAGGTCGCCTGCTCCTCGAGGCGCCCAAGGAGAAGCGTCCCGAGTATGCGTGGTACCGCAAGCGTGACCGCAGCAAGAGCCGCGCCAGGGATGGCGAATGGAAGAAGTTCGGCATTTTGGAGATTAAGAGGTGATGAGCCTTGGGTTTCTCCGATACGTAACGCGCTGTGTGGCGTTTTTCGGTTGTGTTTCTTTTGCATTCCTATTTAGAGTGATGTTGGATGTCACCTGATTTTTCTTCACTTCAAGAGCATTGGGTTTGGATCTGTCACGGCGAGATTCCTGCGATTTTATTGCGGCTTATACCACTTTAAGAAGCGTGGAAGGCGATGATGGATAGTATTCTCATGGCTACTGCACTCAACTCAGTTTGTTGTGTCTAGAACAGCACCGTTGGCAAATGTTTGGTCTAATTCTGCTGCTTGTTCGAACACGAACGAATCAATCTTTCCTTATCGGACACAAAATGATGTTTTCTCTAACAGTCCTCCGACTTGCATTCATATTTGAGTGACGTTACGAAGTCCGACCAACCAATTATTTGGTTGGCTGAAGTCCTTGTGCTATTTTTACCCACCTGTTACGGCTTGACACTCAGAAAGCAAACAAAGCCAACATTGTCACGCTCTTCACATGGATTGCGACATTTACTCATAAGAATCGTCGCATTGGTATGTCTATCTCAAAACCCTCAAAACATCTTTCTACCAAGCACCAACAATACCTGCCACCGGAATGTCAATCCCCGTCGTGTACGAAGCAGTATCGCTCAGCAGATACACATACGCCCCCCCCAACTCCTGCGGCAGCGCCAGCCGCGGCATGCCGCCGTAATACTTCATCTTCGTCTCGAAATCCGGCGCCGACTCGATCTTCGCCGTCATCTGCGTGCGCACGAAGCCCGGGCTCACAGAGTTGACTCGAATCCCGTGCTTCGCCCACTCCATGCCCAGCGTGTGCGTCATGTTCCTCACGGCCGCTTTGGTGCCGCCGTAGGGCGCCGAGGGGCCCGCGCGGTTCGGTCGGTAGGAGGTCATTGAGGCCGTGAAGACAATGCTGCCTTTGATTCCTAGTTCGATGAATTTCCGCGCCGCCGCTTGCGCGCACGAGAAGGCCCCGAAGACGTTCAGCTTGAACAGCTGCTCGACTTGCTCGCGGGCGAAGTCGAGCGCGGGTTGATGGCGGGTCATGCCGGCGTTGGCGACCATGCCGTGGATGGCGCCTTCGGCGGAGACGATTTGGTCGACGGTCTTCGCCACGGAGGCGTCGTCCGTGACGTCCATGTGAAGGTATTTGAAGCGGTTGGGGTTCTTCTTCGCAAGGGCTTGGAATTCCTCGCCGGGCTCGAGGACGTCGAGCGAGTAGACGCAGGCGGCGTTGTTGGCCAGGAGGACTTCGGCTAGGCCCAGGCCGATGCCGCGGTTGGCGCCTGTCACGGCGATGACTTTGTTGCTGAGTGTTACGGCCCAGTTTGCGTTCGGTGCGGGCTCTGTTGAAAGGTAGGGCATGCTCTCTGATCCGTCCATGGTGGCTGAGGGGACGGTGGTGCCGTCCTGCTGTGCTGCGCCGGTCTCGTGGATTGAGACTGCTTGAACCATTGCGTTGGTGAGTGGTGTAATTCGGAGTGCTTCTCTCGAGAAATGACAAAGTAGAGGATCGGAGGGAGATGCTAAGATGTAGTGGAGGAGTTTGGTAGGGAAGAAGGGTAAGACGATCAAGGGAACTGTTTAGTTTGCGTACCGATGCGGACTCTAATATATTTTACTGTTTGGCAGTACTGCTCGGTAGGGTTGCCGAATCACTTGCCTTGTCGGAACAGAGCTCCACAAACATGCAGACCATCTTTGAAGAAATGCCGCATGGAGAGATGGAGTCGGCGACGTCTATCAGCCACGAGACGAGCCATGTGACGAAGCCGCTTGTTTCGGATGTCATGTGCATTATTCTCCATTGACATGTACGGTTTGGAGGGAGGTTTGCCCGTGGAATTTGCCTGGTTCGATCCACCCTCCAATGGCACATCTGCTTCATGTTTATTGATTTCCATCTTGATTTGGCAAGGACTCTGGCGAATAGCTCGTGAACAAGTCTGCTTCAAGTGCCGCTTGAATCATGAACGCCGCCTCGGGGACATCGATAGAAGCGATCGTGCTTGCAGATCCGGACGATGCCCGTCCTCGTCTCGAGATGCGCCTCGACGCGAGGCAACGCCACCTCCGCCTCCACACACGAACATGCGGAGAACAGTATGGAGTGAACCTAAACATGAGAACGATCTACGATTGGCCAGACGCGCTATGGACGTTAGCATTCTTGCCTACGATTTTGCGTCACGGGATTTCGTCTTCTTGCTGCGGTCACATCGACCGTCGCTCACTACACTCACCTAAAACTGACCTTGGTCTTGCACTCGGCTCATCGTGGCGGGCAGGTCCGGGGTATGTATTTGACGATGGGCCCTGTGCCTATATAGACGGCAGCATCTTCCGCCTTGTTCGTTCGCTCTTGAGAGAAGATTTTCATCACTTCTCATTTCCCAATTATCTTGTACCCAACATGTCACTTGACAAGAACATGGCCGACATGGAGATCGCTAAACATGTCGAGGAGTCCGAAGAGGTCGTTCTCAATGATGCCGAAAGAGCGGCAGAGGAGAAGAAGCTCGTTCGAAAGGTCGATCTGTGGCTATTGCCCTGTGTCTGGATCATGTATCTTCTGAGCTATATGGACGTATGTATACCGATCGACCTCCTTTCGTCTAGGATTTCGACTGACCGTCGAACAGCGAACCAACATCGGCAATGCGAAAGTTGCAGGCATGACGGACGATCTAGGCATGGACAGTGACCAGTACTCGATCAGTTTGATCGTCTTTTTCATCACTGTACGTATATCCACGATGGCCAATAGAGGATGCCTATGCACCTCCCTTGCAAATATTGACAATGTTCTTCTGATCTCAGTATGTTCTGTTCGAAGTTCCAAGCAACCTTGTCCTCGCTCGGACGAAACCTTCGATCTTTCTTCCAACAATCATGTTTCTCTGGGGTGTGGTACGTATCGTCACTGTTCCATCATCACCCAAGTCGTAATCTAACCAGGATCAGGTGACATGTTGCATGGCCGTCATCAAGACATACGAACATCTCGTCGCACTGCGGACTCTGGTCGGTGTCCTGGAAGCGGGTTTCGCGCCCGGTATCTTACTCATGCTCTCGTCATGGTATAAGAAGGAGGAACAATCGAAACGATTTGCCGTCTACATCTCTGCAGCCGTCTTGTCCGGTGCTTTCGGGGGTATCATCGCGGGCGCAATCACCGGTGGACTTGGTTTGTGTCCTTTCGCTGCCTTTCTGATCGAATCAGACGACTAATTGATCCACAGAGGGCACACATGGATTACGAGGCTGGAGATGGCTTTTTGTAAGTATTGAAGTCATCCATAGAAGATACTCAGACGATGACTGACCACTCTCTAGATCGTCGAAGGTGCAGCCACTTGCGGCTGGGCCATCATCTCGTTCTTCCTCCTACCCGACTACCCGGCCAACACCAAGATGCTCACCCCAAGGCAGCGTGAGATCGCCATTTCTCGACTGGAAGAGGACTCGGGGCACGGACAAACCGAAGAGACTGCCCACGTATCTTCGGCAAAAGCTTTCGTGCAAGCCATCACCTCCTGGAAAGTCTGGCTCATGATTGCCGGCTATATGGTCATCGTCGGATCTTCCACACTATCCTACTTCTACCCGACGCTCGTCGCCGGCCTCGGATATGGCGCCGTGCAAGCCCAATTCATGGTCGTGCCCATCTACAGCGTAGCTTTCGTCTGCGTCGGTTTCACCGGTTACTTCGGCGACAAATACCGCCGGCAACGTGGTCTGATCATCTCAGGCTGGCTCGTGAGCTCGCTGATCTGCGCCATCTGCATCTGCTTCGTCTACGGCTACGCAGCCCGCTACGCCCTGCTGGTCATCATGGCTGCGGGTCTGTGGAGCACCAACGGCATGGCTCTGAGCTATGCTTCCAGTACTTTCGCCGATATGTCTAGGGAGACTAGGGCTGTGTCGCTGGCGCTTGTCAATGCGCTGGGAAATCTTGCGCAAATTTATGGTGCTTACCTATTCCCCGAGGATGATGCGCCGAAGTATCTGCTTGGCTTTGGTGTCATCGCCGGTATGGCGGCGTTCGGCGTTGTTGTGTATGCCGTTGCTCACGTGCTGTTTCGCAAATACATGTGAGCAGGGATGGGATTGGGATGATCAAAAGATGTACATTGTTCTAGATTTGTGTTTACGACTCTCATTAGACCAAGAAAATACAGTACAGACCGGTTTTTTGCATCATTGACCAAATATCACATCGTTAAACGTCCACTGAGCTGCTACCAATCGATGACCATGCGTTGAAGTCAGTATCATGTAAATGAAATGTTCAAGTCCCCTGCTCAGCCCAATGCACCATCAACTCCTGCACCAAATCGGCATTCGTAGGCCATCCCGTATGCGCCGTATGCGAGCGAATCAGCTCCGCAAGGCTCTGCTGCTTCGCAGGAACGGTACAATATAGACCCGCGGCGAAGCAACACTGCGTCGACATGAGCCGCGAGGCATCGTCAGTGAGCTTCATCGCGATCCCACCAATCGTTTCGACACACTCCGCTATGGTCCTTTCCCGACTCTGGCATTCGATGTATCCACCGGCGGCGGGCTGGTTTACCAGTAGTAGTATGCGCGCCATGCAATACATCTGTACCGAGACACCGAGGGATGGTGGGTTGAACCATAGAGGCACGAATGCGGACTCGAAGGGTCCCTGGATCGGGAGTGAGTTGAAGTGAATGGTAACGTTCCGGCGCCATTCGTCCAGCAGTCCTAGCAAGGTGGTAGCGCGATGTATTCGTGAAGGCAAGTCTGTCTCGCCGCTTTTCCTCTCTTCGTCGGAGCTGTAGTTGACAGCCTGGGCTAGGATGTACACAATCCGAGACGCCATGTCCCAGAGATCCATTGCTTGGTATGGCTTGGTGGGTTTGAAGAAGCTGAAGCATCGCCTGTGCTCGCGGAACGCAGCCCAGATATCTTGCCGCAGCCATGCCCACCATACTGCTTGTTCGAGACCGCGGGATTCGCCGTTAATTTCTCGGCTGCGCTGGATCCAGAATACGCCTTTTAGATGGCGCTCCCACCCCTTCGCTGCACCGTCGATCATCTCGTACGTACTCACGACAAGAACAGTCGCGAGAAGCTCCAGGCTGTTCTTGTACGAAGTGAATCGCATTGCAGACTGGAGATACTGCAGCGTCTCGTAGTAGTATTGCACAGCGGCCGTTCGATCGACGATTGTGTCGCCTGTAGCGTTAGGCTTGATGGATAAATGCCTCGCGCCCAGTGCGAGCAATGCTTTCATTAAGCCTTCGTTGTGCAGCGCAAGGTGAGGCACAAACGAAGAGAAGTACCTGGACGGATCGAACAAGTCAATCCATAGAGACACTCCGTTGACGAATCGTTCCAGCATTTCATGTTCGTGGCCTTGCAACGCGATGGGTTCTTGCGATCGCCAATAATTGCGCTCATCTATGCCAGATACGTTGGAGTGCGAGCGTGACGACAACGCTGAAGGCTGTGGCCCTGTCTCATTGGATGCTGTCGAATACTGCCTCTGCACAATGCTCGTGGGCTGGTTTATATAGATTTGCGAGAGTGCCGCATCACCCAGAGTTTCCAGAGGCGAAATTTGGTGGGTATTGTTGTAATCTGAGACGTCGCCAGCTAACAGGCCGAACCATCTCAGAGGCGCAACCTCTGTACCGTAAGCTGACCCTAGACTTGACTGAGGACTTGAGGTTTGCACAGCACTTTCGTGCAGCGACTCTTTGCGCCAAAGTTGTGGCTGGACGCTTTCGGCATCACGAATTGGAGAGAACCTGGTGTGCTCTCCTGGGCGATTTTCCATGAATTTGTTACTGATTGGACCAGAAGCTTCCAATGCCGGCAGCTCCGGGGCAGGAGGAGTTGGATTCTCCATGGATGTGTTTTCAATTGAGCCTGACACGGGCTTCGCCTGGGCTGTAGTGGCTGATGTGCCGTAGACGCATGGCCGTGATCCTTTGGCACATGGTCCGCATATTGGTTTGACTTCGTCGCACTTAGTGTGTCTCTTTCGACATATAGTGCTATTGGAACGGATACTGTCAGCCGCGCGCGCTGTCTCGTCTCGTGGCAAGTCACGGCAAGACACATAGGAACAGGAGTTCCTTCAACTGCGGAAGAAGGCATGTCCACTGCATGTAGGTAACATGGCCCAGTTTAATGCATTGAGAACGACAGGACCCAATCCAGACCTTCGACTTACCATCCGGTGTTTGTTCGCAAGCCTCTGCCTCGCGGTTTCCTGGGTTTCTTGCCACTCGCAGTCCCGGTCACGCCGTGACTTGAAGACATCATCTCGTCGATACCTTCAGCAGCGACCGAGTCGCGATGGGCCCCACAGTAGCGTGGTATCGACTGTCGCGTGGCAGATGGTATAGCCCTAGTGTTCGTGTCGAGTGTCGTCTGTACAGTTCCTCGACACGAGGTCGCCTGCAGAGTCGTAAATTGACCTGAGAGTGATGCGGGGGAACGACAAATGGGGTCTAGGTCAGGTTCTGCAGGCACTAATGAGGGCCTTCAATGAAGTATGTCGGCGACTAAGAACTTCTTTGGATGGCGGGAACAACAATCTATTAAAAGTTGGTAGGTATTCAACCAAGATTGTAAGAAGCCGTCGCTGATGAACACTAGTTTCCATCGATATAGCGCCTATCTTGGAAAATCTAGTCCATTTCCTACCTTTGAATGTGTACTTGAAGGAAATGGCGCGGCTTATTAGGCAATCACCTCTGGCGGTACAAGGATCAATGCTAATTTTCCGCAGGAAGAGAAGTTACCATGGAAAATGCATCACCATAATTGATACTGAATCAGATCTTAGATGCCACGTTTGATGGGGCAATTGAACATGTTCAACGACGATACACATGTAAACGGCGAGACTCGCAGCGACATACTTAAGAAAAGACCCAGGCAGGGCGAGTCAAGCTAGGCCGGTCGTTTCTCTCCTAAACAATTTCACTGTTGCTTTCGTCATCCCGACCACACCGGCATACCGTGTGGTGAGGACTCCAGAATTGTTTTCAGCACGAGAACTCCCTTCCGTTCCCTCTGACTCCCAAACACGGTACTCCGGTGCAGAGTTTGCGTGCGATATCCGCATTTCTGATGTCAAACCCACTCTATCGTTGCGTTCCCAAACAGCGCCCGGAATTGCCTAATCGAGCTCTCCGTGAGCACACACGCCCTTGTGGCTGGCCGTTGCAAGCTCCACGCGCGGGGTCTTCGAGGGACATTGAGGGGTTCATGGTGATATTTTGAGGCCGTCAGACAAGAGCCTGAACGCCTCATCAGACCGCCATAGGCTGTGTAGGCGAGTCCGAATAGCCTGCTGGATAGAAATACGTGAGATGACCCGGCAGAGGCTGAGTACCTCTGCTTTCCTTTCCCTCGATTCCAGCCTCCACTGTCTTTCCTAGCGAAATCGCTTCTACTTTCTTTTCTCCACCATCATGAGCACCAAGCACTTTTTCCATTCTACCGAGGGTCTCGTGGTCCTTGGCCTCGAGAGTCTGGTTGAAAGAAACAGCCATCTGGCCCTGGACGCAGCCAACAAAATCGTATATTCCAAGACACACTCGCCATCCAAGGTCACAGTAATTTCAGGAGGCGGTAGCGGCCACGAGCCGGCATGGAGTGGATATGTTGGTGATGGCATGCTATCTGCTGCCGTCAACGGCGAAGTGTTTGCATCACCTTCTACCAAACAGGTCATGTCAGCGATCAAACATGCACCTTCGGATGTGGGCATCATTCTCTGCATCACAAACTACACCGGCGACAACCTGCATTTTGGACTTGCCAAAGAGAAAGCTATGGGGATGGGCAAGAAGGTTGAGATTCTTCGAATGACGGATGATGTCGCCTTAGGAAGGAATCAGACTTCAAATCTGGGAAGAAGAGGACTTGCTGGAAACATGTTTGGTGAGCATATATTATGCGTTGCGTTGCAGAACTAAACCACTGACTGGTAATAGTTCTGAAGCTTTGTGGAAGTGCTTCGGAAGCAGGCTATGACTTTGAGACATGCTTTAACATTGGCCAGGCGGTCAACGACAACTGCGTGACAGTCGGCTCGGTGGGTTTCGCTTCCCTAACAACATCCCCGAGCTACATAAGGCTAACATACTGCAGAGTCTTGACCATTGCCATATCCCCGGTCGCGAACATCATAGACACATCCCGGACAGCGCCGTTGTATTGGGCATGGGAATTCACAACGAGTCCGGACTTCACGAAATCGACCCAATGCCAAGCGTAGACGACCTCGTCTCCGATATGCTCAAGTACTGCTTGGACCCGAACGACCAAGATCGCGCTTTCGTCGAGTTCAAGCCCAACGACACGACTCTCCTACTCATCAACAACTTCGGTGGCATGTCCAACCTTGAACTCGAAGCCTTGACGGCGACGACGCGCAGGCTTTTGAAGAAGAATTGGAATATCACACCGGACCGCCATTACGTACAAGCATTCGAAACATCGCTCAACGCACCCGGCTGGTCTCTGTCTCTTCTGAACGTCTCAGGCATCGAGCGAACGACGAAGACATCCGTCAAAGACCTGCTGAAACTCCTCGATGCCGAAACCACCGCACCAGCTTGGCCTCGCAACGGCTACCGCGAAGCACACGAAGTTCCTCAAACATCAGACAACGACACAGACGCCAAAGCCGCAGACACAAACCAGGGTCCTACGATCGACGCCTCAAGCGTCGAGACCGCCCTCCGCAATGCATGCAACGCCGCCATCGCCTCGGAACCAGACCTCACCAAATGGGACATCGAGATGGGTGACGGCGACTGCGGCGAAGCGGTGGTGGGCATGTGCCAGGGCATCCTGCGCAGACTCGACGCGGGTCTCTGCAAGACCGGGAAGATCTTCCACATCTTGGACGAAATCGACGAGGCTGTGGAAGAAATCGGCGGCACGCTCGGCGCTATCATCGCTATTAGCGTTGCGTCTTTTGCTACCAATCTGAGGCAAGCTGCCGCTGCGGCTGGCTCTGGTTTTGTTGTTGATGAGAAGGTAGCGGGTCAAGCGGCTGGCCAGGCGCTGAGGAATTTGATGGGATATACGAGCGCCAGGAAGGGTGGCAGGACAGTCATGGACACGCTCATTCCGTTCTGCGAGACTTTTGAGAAGGAGGGGTTTGCGAAGGCGGTGCAGGCTGCTGAGCAAGGTGCAGAAACAACTGCTGGCATGAAAGCTAAGTTCGGCAGAGGTAAGTTTCAGATCGCCAGGCCGCACTGCTTACGTTCTCGAGACAATTACTGACAGATTGAACAGCAACTTATGTTGGCGATTCCGGTGCTAGCTCAGCTTCGGCGCCTGACCCTGGAGCGAAGGCTGCGGCGTTTTTCTTGACGGCTTTTCACGAAGGCATGGCCGGCAAAGTGTGAATGATACGAAGTGCACCGTAATGGACCATTCTTGATTAATACTAATACCAAAAGTCGTCTTTGAACACTGTTTGAATTCTCTCAACCAATCCCAAATCCCCTCGTCCAGTTGATGATGCTCGTCGACTCGTCTACACACATCTTCCACCATCGACGGGCATGTCAATACCAGTCAAGAAAGCCGACTCCTCGCTCGCCAAGAAAGCGCAAGTATTCCCGACATCTTCGGGCGTGCATCCTCGTCCAAGGGGCACGGTGGCCATGAACGTCTTCTCGTTCTCCGGCTTGCCGAGGAAGAGGTCGGATCTGTAGAAAGTAAGGAATGGTTCAGTCAGCGGCCAAAACATGGTTTCAGTAAAAGGAGCAAGAACTCACAACCCCGTCCCCAGCCCAACAACGGGGCAAACGCTATTGAAGCGAATCTTGTCCTTGGCGAACTCGACCGCCATGGTTTTCGTGGCGTTGATGACCGCCGCTTTCGAAGCGTTATACCACGTCAAACCGGGCCGCGGCCTGATCCCCGCCGTCGAGGCGATCGTCACGAAACTGCCGCCCAGCCCCTTGGACTGCATGTACGGCACCACGACGTTGGCCGAGTAGTAGATGGAGCGCACGTTGACGGTGAAGACTTTGTCGAAGTCTTCGTCTGTGACTTCGTTGGTGGGCTGTGGTTTTGGTTCGATGTGGTCAGTTTAGTTCGTAGAACGATGGATTGACTTGCTGCTGTCTCCGTCCCTTCCTCCAACCTCTTCTCCTCCACCTCCCTTCACCGGGAAGAAAAAGCAACATACCTTATTGCGATAAGTAGTCCCAGCATTATTCACCACCACATCCAGGCGTCCAAACTTATCATCCGCGAACTTCACCAGTGCCTCCCAGTCCTGCTTCTTGGTGACGTCTGCTCGCACGAACTCACACCCCAACTCCGAAGCGGTTTTCGCGCCCACTTCTTCCGCCATGTCGGCGATGATCACGCGCCCGCCTTGCTTGACGAACTCGGCCGCGATGCCCTTGCCGAAACCGCCGCCGCCGCCGGTCACGATTGCGACCTTGGGGTGGAGTTTGCCTTGGGACATCTTTGGGGAGGGTTTGGTGGTGATGTTGTTGTTTTGGGGGTTGGGGGGTGGTACAGGAAATGTTGATATGGATTGGTATGGGAGGATGTGTTCAATGCTATCTGTCGCAGGAAGGTCGATGGGATCAGAGGTGTTTTTATGTGAAGGGTTTCAATACGTGCAATCAACCGTCTACTTGCACGATCTAAATAAGGTAGACCTCGTTACTGCGCGTTTCTCCTCATCTTCGTGCTTGTTCGGTTATGTCGAGAGCTCGACAACCCCACCTTGCCTCGAAACGCGGGGTGATGATATGCCGTCTTCGGCGATTGATGTGAGAGTCCACACCTTCTCGACGACGATGTGTCGATCTCAGGGTTCGGGGAATGCAGGGTTGCCTTATGCCCGATGCGGATGATCTACTTTTTTATTTCCACGGGAATGGGTTTTCAGAGGCATACGCTTAAAGGGGTGGAGTTGAATGCTAACTCCAACCCTAACCCTATATCTGCGATCGCCTTGAGATACTTTGCTGTGTATACCACCACTTTCGCGGGAAGGATGCTCTGTCACCATATACAGCATGATGAAATCATATGTGCTTTATTAGGATGATCATATATGAGTCTCGGCGCTGTATGTTGGCTCGTATTGCTTTTTGGATATGGAGCGTCAATAAGCTTTGAAGTCCATACCTAAAGATCTGAACAGATTCACGATAGATGGCTTCTAACGTTGCAACGCAATTTCAGCAGACGACAAGACCATAAATGGCAGCGACCAGAAAGATATTGGGACTGCAGAACAATACAAACAGTTGTTTCATTACATTATTTATAACTGGAACCGCTGGTAATCCAACCACCCATCCAGACCCAATACGCCAATCATCAACCTTTCCCCTCTTTTGATTCCCGCCTAATCAAAGACATCAGTACTATACCTCTCGTTCCTAATACTCTCAAACCACTTATTCGCCGCCTGCTCACTGTCATCCTCGCCCTTCTCCGTACAAGCCTGCCTGCGCTGCTCAATAGCGATACCCTTCACAGCATCGCCCACACCCCTACTACCACAAACATACACCCTCGCGCCATCCCTCCACAGCAGACCGAGAAGCTCCCTGTCAGCCCTCAACACGTCATCCACGTGCTTGTGCCCGCCGCTGTGCTCGGGGGCCTGGGAGTAGGCGTGGTGGATTTCCACGGCGCCGATCTTGTGGAACCAGTCCATCTCGTCGCGGTACAGCTCGTCCTTGTCCGGGTGCCTGTAGCCGACGTACAAGTGGGCGGGGGCGAGTTTGCGCCCCGCGCCGATCTGCGCCGCGCGCTCTTGGATGAAGCCGCGGAAGGGCGCGAGGCCCGTGCCCGCGGCGACCATGACGATGGGCGTCGTCTCGCCTTTGGCGGGGAGGTGGAAGGCTTGGTGCGAGGGTTTGACGGCCACGTGGACGATGTCGCCCGGCTTGAGGTGAGAGAGGTAGTTGGTTGCTACGCCGATGTAGCGGCCTTGGCCCGACATGGAGGGTTGGTCGAGGACGGCGTAGGTGAGGGAGGCGACGTTGGGGTTGCTGAGGGGGGAGGATGAGACGCTGTACTGGCGCACGCGCATGGTGATGAGAGAGGCGATGAAGGCGGAGAGCGGAAGGGGGAGGTCGGGGAAGCGCTCGAGGAGATCGAGGAGGGACACACGCTTGTTTGTGATTTCCTGGGTGAAGTTTTCCTCCGTTGCGAGAGATTCAAGCGAGGACTTGGTCTCTTTGTCGGTGGCGATTGAGATCAACATGGCAAGGTTACGCTTGGTTGCTGGTTGGGACAGCTCGAGGTATGCCGAGAAGAGGGCGTGCGCAGAGATGGGAGAGCCGGTTGGCAGAGCCGTGCCAGTCTTGGAAGTGATGGTCAACATGCTGTCCCAGGGGAGACCGAAGCGTGTAGCGACCCGGTGCACTGTCTCGGCTGGGTTCAGAGGAAGAATGGCGAGGTAATCGCCAGCGCGGTAGGTCATAGATGTCGGCAGCTGGATCTCAATGTGCCTGCGTTCTGGCACACCAGGCGCAGTCAAAGTGCGAGCTGCAACGACCTTTGCCTCGCTCACATCGGCGCGGAGATGAGAAGCACGGCGGCTCGTGACCTCGACGGAGAGGTTTTGTGCTCCGGCCGCAGCCTCAGCCTCCAGGCTGGTCTCGTCTCCGCCGTAAGCCTCCCTCATTGCCGGCCACAGAATCTGGTCCTCCCAAGTCTGGAAGTCGCTCATCATGTCTCCCTTGGACGCATCAGCGCCACCACGTGCACAGATGCGCTTGCTACCGTGTTGCGCAAGCATTTCGTCAATCGCAGTAGGCACCTTGTGGAAGGTCGCTTTCCAGTCAGAGTGACCAGCACCAAACACTGCATGCGTAGTGTTCAGCTTCTTGTCTTCTGGCAGATTAGCCAGCCAGTTGTAAAAGTGAGCGGCGTTGTCTGGAGGTTCACCCTCGTAGCTAGCAGTAACAATGATAACCGGCTCGCTGGGAGGATCGTTCTGCCTGGCAAAGGAGTCAAGAGTGTCAACCTTGGCCTTGAAGCCGTGGGATGCAGCGTCTGCGGCCAGAGTCTGAGCGAAAGCTTCGCAAGTGCCGCTGTTACTGCCATAAAGCACAGTAAAGGGGATTCCTGCGTTGGTCTCTGGCTGAGCAGCCTTGGAAGTGTTCTTGTCGGCCGGGCCGCCACGAATGGACCCTGAGAGGTTCTGCTCAATCTTGGTCGCGGTCCAGCCTTCTCTCAGCGTAGCACGAATGTTGAAATCCTTTGGCTTGATCGTCAATGTAGACTTGAGCTGAAGGTCGTAGCTCGAATCGTCCATGTGGAAGTTGAGGTACTGGAGGAGAGTGGCAACAACCAGCTGGGCTTCCTGCCACGCAAATGGTCGGCCAATGCAAGCTCTGGCACCATTTCCGAACGGCTTCCAGGAGTTAGGGGGGAGCTTTTCGAAGTTCTCGTCGAGCATGCGTTCAGGCTTCCATTCCTCGGCATCTGACCCATAGACTGCCGGGTCGCGGTGGACGCAGTGCAGAGTTGCGAGCATAGACTCGCCCTTCTTGACGTGATACTTGCCGCCAATGATCTCGCCACCTTCCGCCTTTGGTGTGGTTGAGAAACCAGGCGCTGTTGGTTGCAGGCGCAGAGTCTCTCGTAGCATTGCGTTGATATAGGGCAGCTTGCTGAGATCCTCGTATTCAATGCTGCGAGTTCCAACCACAGTATCGACTTCCTCCTGAGCCTTCCTGTAGGCCTCCGGTGATTTGAGCATGTAGTACCACAAGAAGCTGAGCAAGCCAGAAGTGGTCTCGTGTCCGGCGATAAGGAATGTGATCATATTGTCAATGATGGAATCCTCGCTCAACTGTTCACCAGTCTTTGGGTCCTTGCCGTTGATCATTGCGTTCATGAGGTCTTTCGTGTCGGTCGGGTTTTCACGTCGCTGCCTCACCAAATCCGCACTGAGGTCGCGCATGTATTTGATACTTTGGTCAAACTGCTGATCTTCTGCGCGGAAGAAAGGTGACATTGCATTTGGACGCTTTTGCTTGCGACCGCCAATGCTGAGGAAGTTCACCATGGCGTCGATGAAAGGGTGCATTTCGTCCTTGTAGAAAGAGTTGAAGCGGTAAGACATGGCACACAGAGCGAGCGTGTCCAGAGTCAGTCTTGTGAAGTCGTCAGCTGCAGGGATGCAGTAAGCTGGACCCATTCGAGCCCATTTCAGCACTAGTTGTGATGCGATGTCTTTCATGTCGTCGAACATATCCTTCATGTGGAGCGGACCGAAGGCGGGCACGAGGACGCGATGCGCGGTCTCCCAGTTCTTCTCGCCATGATGAGCAGTGAACAGACCGTCGTGAATACCAGCGCGAAGTTCATTCAGAGCCGCGGAGACGGATTTGTTGAAACGCTTTTCGTCGCAAACCTCGTTCAGCAGAGCTACTGAGTTGATGAAGATGCGGCGTTGGCCGAAAAGTGTGAGGCTGACAATCTCGCCTTGGAAAATGTCAGCAGGTTGTCAATGAAGGAGACGGAGGCTCTGTCTGCATACCATACTCGCGAGAAAGGTTCATCAATGATGATATGGGCTGCTCGGGGTCGATGTCTGTGATGTTGCCAACCAGAGGGTAGCCTCGGGGCTGAGGGATGGGAACAGTGTCCCTCTCGTCAATGGTCGCCATATTGGCGGTGTTGTGTGTGATGGTGTTTGTAGAGTGGCGTGCGGTGACTTGGATGCCTCTCGCAATGGAGTCGAGGAGGAGAGGACGAGTAAAAGTGGCGGTGTCGATGTGTAGTCAGCGTATTAAAAAGATCTAGGGCAAGGCTGACGATCAAGATCAAGCTGGAGCTTTTGAGACAAGGTGAGGTGGGGCGGGGGAGGATGAAGCTGTGGAAGCTGTTGGAGCTAATCAATAACCTACCACATTGCCGTCGACAGAGTCTTATATCAATAAGGCGGCCAGCAAGAAGGATACTAGGTGACCTCTAGCCATCGGTACGGAGCGCTTTGATCTCCGGGAGTGTCGCAAGCGAAACGATGGAAGATCCGCATCATCAATCGCCTCTCCCTTAGCGCGTTGAGTCCAGCCAAGCCGTCACTACTTGAGCCTCGGTACTTTTGAATGTGAATAAGCAAGCGCCTGCTTTCATAAGGCTGCTTGATCCAGCTAAGGTATCCGGCGAATCACACCACCTATAGCTATGGCATGACACGCATCTGGAGGATATGTTTCTGCTTTGGACTAAGAACGCCTTACATAAGGTAGTCGTTCGTTCGCTGTCCATCGCGGGCTTGATACAGCTGCCCAGCGTCGGCTTGCATAATTCATGCATCATCACATGCATCCCGCTTCGGCGCATAAAGTCGGTCAAACTGTACCAGACCGCCGACCTAAGAAGTGCTTCTGTTTCTACGGCCGAGAGAAAGTCTTCTCCTGCACCACCAACACCTTTCATTGCTCGCCTCGTAAAACGAAGAAACGCTCTTATCGACAAGCCTACTACGTGCGAAACGCGTTCTCCTTTTGTCTTTGGCGAACAGTCTGGGCTGGACAACCACTCTCCGATGTACCCGATAACTGCACAATGGCGTCACTCATGAACATCGCTCACCAAGTGCACGCGTATACGTGTACGCAATATGGCCATATCAGACGCAGATGCTTCGACGCTGTCTGAAACCATATTGAATTCTCACTCTGGGAGCGAAAACACGCGACCTGATCTCCGTCAACGATCGGTCAACGACAGCCTTCTACAAGAAATCTGCCAACATCCTGGATCAGTCTGAGCCGCGAGAACGAGATGACATGTTGAATACTCTTTTTATGCTGGATAAAACCTCAGACCTTCACCCACGTTGCTTTCACCTCAAGTCCTCGTACACCTTGACACCGTCCACCAAAAACGCATTGCTGTCCCAGTCCAACAATGTGAGGGTCACGTTGTCGCCACTTGCCAGCTGAACCGGGAATGGAGCTTCCTGAGCAAAAGTCGTACCGCGAGTCGTTTCGAGCAGCGCATTTCCCTCAGCTGCGACATCGTTCACCGTCACACCGGTGTGGAGGAACCTATTCTTCGGTCCATTGTAAACATACTCAATACCCAAGACTTTGTCGCCCTCATCACCGGAGTACGTGAAGGAGAACGAAGTCTCGGAAGTCATGTTGGCTGCCTTTCCACCAGCACAGCCGTCCTCGCAGTCGACAAGCGTAGACTCTGCCGTCGTGGAATCGGCCGCCGTAACACTCTCATACGCCAGATCGGACCAGCGTCCAGTCTCGAGATCCAGCGTCCAAGCGCCCGTATTGTGCAGCGCGAGCGTCTCCCCATCATGCGTGACGGGGTGGAAAGCATACGTCGAAGAACCAAGCTGATTGCCGCTCCAGTGGTCGCCGTAGTACAGGTACACGACCTGCTCCGAGCCCTCGATCACGATATCATACGCGTTCTGCGTTAAATAAGCATACGAGCCTTCGGGCGCGAGCAGCGTCGCCTCAGACCACGGCCCCGCCATCGACGTCGAAGTCATGTAAAAGTTGTCCGTGGGCGTCCAGCCGTCCTGCCGCGAGAAAATCAGGTAGAAAACCCCATCGATCTTGAACACGCCCGGAGCCTCCCAAAACACGCCGTCGAAAGTATACAAACTCTCGTTGGGAGCGTAGTAATCCTCGTCCAGACTCGCAATCGCGAAATCCGCATTCCCATTCGTTGCATAGATGAGGTACGCAGCGCCATCGTCCGGGTCCTTCCAAACCGTCATGTCCCGGCTGTCGTTCCCGAACGGCTTGAAATTGCCTTTCCACTCGTACTCGCCGTCGACGGTCGCGCTTGTTGCCACGCCGACTTGCGCCGCTGCGTAGTTGGAGTCGTCGCCGTGGAACCACATGACGTACTCGGCGTTCTTGTCGTTGTAGAGCACTTTGGGCCGCTCGACGATGCGGCTGGAGGAGATGTTCGTGCCTTCGTTTCCTTCGGGCGAGAGGACGTGGCCCACCCGTTCCCAGGACACGAAGTCTGCGCTGCGGTAGCAGTTTACTCCGATGAAACTGGGTCGTGTCAGCGCGGGCTTTTGGTTGGCATGCTCTCTTCTGTGATGGCGAAGTGTGTCTTGCTTTGCTGGACATCACTTACCTGCCACTGTTGGTCTTGCCCGTCTTGTCCTCCCCGAACCAATACCAATTATCATCGTCCGAGCTGGCGCTGTGCAGAATCGCCCCGCCATGGGCTTGGATCAGAGTCCCAGAGGTGTCTGTCAAATTGATCTTAGGATAAAACGTAGCATTCGCCGCATTTGCCAAAGGCGTGCCAATGGCCACAGCGGCCAGCAGCAGACCCGAAAGGCGTGCGTAAGACATTGCTACCTGGTGATCTTGCCTGAAGTGAGAATGTAGTTCAAGTCCTTTTTCTCCAAGTCGAAGACACACTGCAATATATACCCTACCCAAATCACCCACCTCCCCTCGCAAATGCATGCAAGTTACAGTAGGAGGTGGTATACCCTCGAAAAAGCAGGTTAGAACACACCTACGCAACCACTCCACATTCCGGCACCTGCTCAATCGCGAAACTCCCAGCGCCTGCCTGATTTGCCACAATGGTCACGGAGAAGCGTGCAGGTATACGAGCATTAGCGAGTGGTTTAGTGAAACCTAGAGGGCGTAGCGTGTTGATGGATGGAGTATGATGTATGATCGGCGGGGTTTGGTTTGATCCGTGTTCGCGATGCTCGGCTTCACTTGACATACATGTCGGTAGGCTCGGTAGGATTGAAGCCGTCTCGGCACTACTGCTTGTCTCGTCTCGTATAGTAGGAGGTGGAAATCTTTGTGGAGAAGGTGAGTGGGCTGTGGGGTATTGGGTGTGGAGTTTTGGATTGTTCGCTTGTTGTAAGGCGGAGCATTTACCTTCGTGTTTATGGTTTGGGGTTTTGTGACTTCGCGTACTTCGGGAGGCATTCTGCCGAGAGATGTGCTACGAGTTCCAAATGTGCTTTGTTTCTCCTGTGCGTTGTGTTGTTGTTGATTTTGCTACGATTTGATGAAGTACATGTATCACTAGCGACATGGACCTCTGTTTCGAAGCGCGGCATTTCAATTGTTCCTCTTTGAAACATCAATGTTTCGAGTATACACGATCAAAGTCTGAGGGAGTCGAAACACCCCAAGCACTGTCTCGAACTGCTTTCCCATCACTTAGAAAGCCTTGAATTCCGCCAACCTCGTCCGCTTCCCTGCAGCCTGCGTGAAAGAGAGCCTCAACTGCGTCGTGCTGAGCTCCGTCCATTCGACGTTCGTGACTCCATTAGCAACCAACTCCCCTGCATCACCATCGATCTTTTCCCACTTACTCCCATCCCAAGAAGCGATCTCATAATCCAACGGAAGAGCAAAATCCCCATCATCAACGAAGAAAGCCAACTCAGCACTGGTGAGGGATGTGGAATTGCCGAAATCGATATCATACCACTGCTGCGAGTCTTCCGCGGTCGAGTTGGAGTTCCAGCCGTTCGGCAGTTCGGGGAAAAACCACACCCGTCCGTCGATCGCGTCGTGGATGTTCTCCGTCTCGTTGCCGCTTGATGCGCTGCCTTTGGGGAACTCGCCTCGGACCAGCTGGATGGACTTCGCGATGCGAGAGCGGTCGATGGCCGGGGCAGTGGAGCGGGAGATTTTGGCCGTAAGGCGCTCAAGCTTGGACGTTGAGGCTGCTTCTTCTCCGTCGACTTCGAGTGTGAGACCTGCTTTTTGGCCGTAGTGGCTGCCGTCGGCGTCCCATTGCACGGCGATGCTGTGGCCGTGGTAGGAGACGTCTTGCAGACGGAAGTGGGTGATGTCCGAATCGGCGGGGAGCATGGATTCGATGACGATGCTGTCGTCCGCTTGAGGACGGATGCCGACGAGTCCGGAGATGATGATGTCGTTGTAGCCCGAGTGGAAGTAATGGTGCGAGCGTGCGAGGCCGACGATGGGACCGGGCTTGTCGGGCTCGTAGTCCTCTTCCAAGTCTAGTGTGTCGTTCTGGTAGTGCAGCTTGGTGTATCTCCGCAGCTCGTTGAGGTAATCGTCCCTCGAGATGGTAGTCTGGTTGTAGTTCTCGAGCAGATTCGCAAGGCCCAGGAGAACTTGCGTGGTTTGATAGGGCCAGACGGGTCCGTTCCATTGGCACTCGCGCAGGCCGGTAGGGGCGTCGTATCGGTACTGGCGCATGTAGTACTCGTAGGAAGGGCCGACGGTTCTCATACCGCTAGAGCCGCTCAGCTCTTCGGTGTCCAGCAGGTGTTCCCACGCGGCGCTGTACTTGACGTCGTCATCCGGCATGCTGAACATCCAGGGGACGAGCCCAACAAGTTCACGCCCGCGAATGGGCTGCCAGTATTCCACGAACTCGGTGGCGGTATAATGGCGATCAATGAAGTGGGACAATGTGTCGTTCCAGATGTCAGTCTGGAAGCGCTCCTTCAGCTCAGCAGCCCGTTCGACGTATGCTGTTGAGACGTCTGATTGTCCGGTCAGGTTCGCTATGTTGGCAATTGCACGGAAGTTGGCCCACATGTAGGAGTTGATGGATGGACGGAAGGCATCGCCACCACCAAAACCATCTTCGCCGCCAGAGGCGTCGATGCTTGAGATCGTATACTCTGTAGCATCTGCCAGCGGCTCGATCCAGTACAAGCCCTTACTGGTGTCAAGCTTGTCGTTCCACTCGTCGTACAGGGCAATCATGGCATCCAGGTGAGCAACGACTCTGGACTCATCGCCATCCACGAGGTAGCGGGTCCAAGTGCTGTCTGCCATGTAGTCTGTGAAATGCCTGTCGTTACCTCCATTGAACATATGGTTGAGGTAGTCATCGCTGAAGCGGCGATCGCGCAGCCAACGGCCTTCACCAATATGGAAGCCGGTAGCGTCGTTCAGGGATGCCCAAGGCTCAAGCTGCCATCCCACATCGTCCAGGAATTCTGCGAATAGATGAGTGAGCGCTCAAAATGTGTTCAATTGAGCATACACCAACCAGTTGAGATGTAGCCACGCTGCCCAAGGTCTCTCTGATGAGCCCGGAAGAGCTTCCATCGATAGTAATACACGTCCTGTATTTCAGAGTCGGAGCATTCGAAATACGGGATGCGGTCCTTGTACCACGGAGCATCATTGCCGAAGTACTGATCTGCAAGCGATTTGGTGTCAAGCGCCCGCCTTCTGAGAGGCGATGCATTGACTTGCGAAACACAAGCTGCTGCGCTTGCCAATGCAAGCAAGTGGGACAGCATATTGAATGGATGTGTAGGATGATGAGACTTCGAAAGATATCATGAAAGGGAGTTCGGCATCTATAAGTAGGCAAATTGGTATAGTGATACCAAGCCAGGGCTCCTCTACTTACTCCGCATCATGATGCCACCGGATACACAGTAGCCTCGTATAAGACCAATGCTGGCAATGAACCGGGTTAATACCAAGGTTTGCAAGCAACTCCCGCGATGTGGAGGAGCAGACCGATCGACATTTATCCGTCGGGGTAGCCAGAGTTCATCTAAAGGACTTCGAAAGTATGCCTAGTCGGGGGGTCAACATGCAAACCTATATAGAGAGCGGCGGCATTACTGTGGCCAAGTATAGGGTAAAGCATAGTCTTGAATGTGGAGAAACACGGGGGAGACGAGGGCGTGTGAGGTCTTTGGATGATGTTGTCTTCATCATCCGAACCGAGACTCAATGGCGCCATCTTATCTTATCTTTTAATCTCTTACGCGCGCCACCCAACGCGTCGCGTCGTTCAGCCCGAATACACTTCGAATACACTTCTTCAAACCCCTCCGACACCAGACGAAACGCCGGGCTCGCTCTTACGTTCTACCTTATTGATTATGCAAATGCACGAATGACGGACAGGGATAATTGATAATCCAATGTCTTCGCGCACAAAAGGCTTCTTTGAACAGGACCAGAGAAAGGTAAGCATTCTCGCCTCACAGGCAGCCTCGACCCTCACAATTACGGCATCACTGTCACCTCAACAATACACTACAATGATCGAATGCTGACAATGCGCAGCCTAGACCAGGAAATTGGCATAGAAATCAGAACCGCACAACACTCGGCGACACAACCAATACGACCGCCCTACCACGACCTCCAGTGCCAGCAACCTCACAAGCGAAGTCGAAACTCAAGGCTTTTCAGTTCGTCGCCAACCAGCCTAACGTGGCGCGTGGAACCGCCGAGGCCAAGGAGAATGGCACTCCAGCCGAGTCATCTCGACCAGTAGACCGGATCGTAAAGCAGCACAATGCCACGTCGAGCTCAGCGCCACAGCACGCAGTGAAAACTGCAACACCCGGAAAGATGGACGACTCGACCAAAACACCTCAACTACCACACGCGAACACATTCCCGTCAACACCAGGCGCTCGGTTATCATTGGAAGATCTGATTGGAAACGTGGATGAAAACCCAAGGCCAGAGCCGAGGGAGGAGTCGCCGGAGGAGCACATTGGCTGGATACCGAACAGCTCATCAACACAACTCACACCCAATCGCAAGCGGAAAAGAGCTAGGTCTTCATCACCGTCATGTCCAAACACCTCATCACAACGAGCCGAGGCGTCTGCATTCTTTGCTGGAAGCGCAGAGAAGCGGACACCAGAGGCAGATCCCGCAGCAGATTTGTGGCAAAGATACGGAATCGGAAAGGATACTGGCGATGCTTCGAGATTGCCTGACCTTAATAATATGGTGTTCCAAGGCTCACCTCGGCCATTGGAGACGCCCGTGAAAGGATCGGGTCTTCGAAGGTGGGCTAGCACGGGCAACGACTGGCCCAGCAGTAGGAGCAAGAAGCGAAGAACAGACATGAGCGCCAAGGTCGACATATGGCAAAATGGGCAAGCTGAATCAGGTGGAAGGAGCAAGGTGGCGGCCATGGTTGAGAAAATTCAGGAATCTCTGGCGACACAGAAACTCGCAAAAGCGATGCCGGCAATTCATGGGGACGAGCCTTCCAGTTCAAGCCCATTGCCGGATACGGGTAGCGAGTTCGGGCCAGTGAACGAGTCCGCTACTGACCAATTGCCAAAGCTCGATCTGAATGCCAGGCCGACTCCTCGTATGGGTCCGCCAGCAGCTCGTCCGCAACCTGCAAGCAGACCTAACGCCACTTCCACCGATTCTGCTGTACATGAAAGAGACGACCAATACCGCTTCAACAATGGCTCTATTGGACAGGATGTTTCAGTACCTGCGCCTCTGCACCTCCAGAGCAAAGCACCGTTGCCTGCCTTCAGACGGCCATCGATTCGCCGTACCCCAAGTGACTCGACGAAAGAGTCAGCACCCGCACCGCCAAAGGCGCCACCAGCAGCACCTTTGCCTTCTCTCTTGGAAGATCTGGACGAGTTCGGTGATGATTTGGACTTCTCAACGGAAGATCTGGACGAGCTGATGTCGCAACCCTTGCAAAACCGATCACTACACGACATCCCTCCACATCCCAATCCACCACCACAACCATCGCCGCAACAATATGAGGGGGCTTTGATTGATGATGACGATGATGACGAGTTCGCATGCGACGACTTGGACGAAACTAGTTTTATGGAAGCAGAGCTGCAAGCGACTCAGGCACAGAGGGCAAGTCGACCGCATCCCAAATAGTAAAGTACATAGCTTATAAATCCTTAGTCTCCTCCGAGTCGCATTCGTTCCAGACAACGCAAGCCTCTACCAAAAGCGCATTCTCCCGACATCGACTCTTTACACGTAAACAGAGCGGAAAGAATAGCCGGCCAACACTACCGACGCTTCATCATTCAACAGACCACTGACGGAGAATACACGAATGACAAAGGTCGCCACATAGCCGAAAAGGTATGCCATCAATAAATTAACCCCATCAGCCATACAATCTAAGCTGACGTGACCAAGGTGTTGGTAGCAAAAGAAGACAGGACCTGCCTGCATGTTGCGATCACCCTACGAGGATCGTGGGTTGCGACACCGGTGGTCAAGGGACACATCGTTCACGTCTCTCACCTGCCGGGCCGAGCTGTAGATGATGATTTTTTCGCTTCGCAGCAGCTCGAGCTCAATGACAGCGAGAAGAGTGCTTTTATCGTCATACACCCCGACCACATGCTGTCTGCGACCACCGTCGCGGATTCGTTCGACTGTGCCCGCAAAGCCGTCCTGCAAGATCGCATCAAGGCCACTGGCGAGACGAACAAGGCGATGATCTATGGCAAGATCCTTCACGAAATCTTTCAGCAAGCCCTGGGAGCCAATCGATGGCAGAATCAGTTTCTCGCTGAGCTCGTAGACAAAACAGTTCGGGCCCATGTCGAAGGCCTGTGGGAACTGGGTATGCAGGACACTGTCCTAGCGACCGAAGAGATCAAGGCGAAGATGGGCGAGCTAGCTGCGTGGGCGAGAGTCTTTGTCTCGCCCGAGCCTTCTAAATCGTCGCTTGTGGACGACAGGCAGGGTGAGAAGGTCTGGATGTCCGTCAACAAGCTCATTGCTGTTGAAGAGCATATTTGGTCGCCACAATACGGTCTCAAGGGAAACATCGACGCCACTATCCAAGCCGCGCTGCGCGATGATCCAAGGCAACCCTTGAAGCAGCTCGTAACGCCTTTCGAAGTCAAGACTGGGCGGACGACGCAGTCACCTGCTCATAGAGCGCAGACGGCGTTGTACACTCTTCTTCTTTCCGACCGCTACGACGTGGCAGTCAAAGCAGGCATTCTGTACTACCTCGAGAGCTCATCTATGACTCGCATCGCGCCTCCAGTCAATGAGATTCGGCAAATGATACAACAGCGAAACAGGCTCGCGAGCTATATCCACAAAGCCAAGTACCCACTGAAGGATGGCCACGTTGAAGAAGAAACCAACTCCCAAGAGTTTGAGCGATCTGGCCTACCCGCCCTGCTGCGGAACGCTTTCAAGTGTGGCAAATGCTATGCGCAACAATCGTGCTTCACATACCATGCCCTCGCGGAAGATGGGTCTGCTGATTCAGCTGGAATGGTTGATGATGGGAAAAAGAACCATGCTCTTGTTTGGCACGAAGCTGTGGGCCATCTGCTGAACTCTTCATCACACGACAAATCACAAGCGCAGGCGCTTCGTTCTTGGTTCAGCAAATGGGACAAGCTGCTCACTTTCGAGGAAAGCGAGTCGAGCCGTTTCCGCAGGGAACTCTGGACCATGGCATCGTCTGAACGCGAAGAGTCTGGCCGTTGCTTCGGAAAGCTGGTCATCGACCAGGATCTTTCCTCCACTGCTGCGGCTGTTGCTTCGAGCATTGTTGATGGCATCGAAGGATTTGGTGGAAAGATCAATCGCTACACATACGCCTTCAGTCGCGCACAGGATGCAACTGGGACTTCATTTGCTGAAGGAAGCCAATTGACTGTTGGCGAACCTGTGGTCGTATCTTCTGAGAAGGGTCAATGGGCTCTCGCGAATGGCTATGTGATCGCCACGTCAAAGCAACACATCACAGTAGCTGTCGACCGAAAGCTTGGAGATGCCAGGCAGAGACTCAGCAACTTTGACACCCAGGACAACCAAACCTTCAAAGGAGTCATGGAAACCAGCCGCCGGCCAATTGTCACCCATGCCGACTTATCTCCGCCCCTCTACAGAGTCGACAAGGACGAGTTCTCCAATGGTCTTGCTTTGATTCGCAACAAGCTGGTGACGCTGATGTCTTCTCATCCTATTCACGCCAAACTACGAAACCAGATCGTTTTTGACGCGCCGCCACAGTTTGCAAACTCGTCGAGCTTGCCATCACTGCAGCCTTCGCAACTGGGACAGATGAACGACGATCAGCAGGCTGCTGTGAGCAAGGTACTGGCAGCAAAGGATTACGCTCTTATCCTCGGCATGCCAGGAACCGGCAAAACCACTACCATTGCCCATGTCATCCGTGCCCTTCTTGCCGAAAAGAAGACCATTCTTTTGACGTCTTTCACGCACACCGCCGTCGACAACATCCTCCTCAAGATTCGCAATGTCGCTCCGGAGGGTAGTATCCTCCGCCTGGGTGTTCCGGCGAAAATTAACCCTGAAGTGCAGACGTTCTGCAAGCTTGCGGCCACGCCGAGACACTCTATCGGCGAGATCGATGAAACTTACATGGGTTGCTGCATCGTGGCAACCACCTGTATGGGAACTAATCACGCGCTGTTTCAACGCCGTGCGTTTGATGTGTGCATCGTGGACGAAGCTTCACAGATCACGCTGCCGACTTCTCTGGGTCCTTTACTGCACGCGAGAAAATTTGTGCTCGTCGGCGACCACTTTCAGCTCCCGCCATTGGTGCAAAACCGAGATGCGCTGGAGGGCGGATTGGATATTAGCCTGTTCAGACAGCTGAGCGAACGTTTCCCTGAGGCGGTCGCTACGCTGGGTCGGCAATACAGAATGTGTGAGGACATCATGAGCCTCTCAAATGAGCTTATTTACTCTGGCAAATTGAAGTGCGGCAATGGATCTGTTGCCAACCGTCAGTTGCAGGTGCCTAATCCGTCTGGCCTGGAAAGTCTTCATCAGCAACAACAGACCTGCAATACGCCCAGTGCCTCCTGTTGGCTTGCTCGTCTCACAAGCCCCGAAACCAAGGTTGTTTTTGCCAACATCGATCCGATTGGTCCTGCATCTCTGGAAACTTTGACTTCTGGCAAAAACATCACCAACGCCATTGAGGCAGCACTGACTGCTCAGACCGTCAGCTCTCTACTTGCCTTAGGGGTCTCAGGCCGCGAGATTGGTGTCATTACTCTATACCGCTCTCAACTTGCTCTCCTCAGGCAACTCTTCCGGACCGCGGGAATCAGCCCTGAAGTAGAGATTGATTCTGCCGACCGTTTCCAAGGTCGTGACAAAGAATGCATAATTCTATCCATGGTTCGCTCCAACGAAGCTGGAATCGTCGGGGACTTGTTGAAAGACTGGCGAAGAGTCAACGTCGCTCTCACACGCGCCAGATCAAAGTTAGTCGTTTTCGGGAGCAGAAGGACTCTCAGGAACAATGACTTGTTGACCAAATTCCTGGCGCTTGTCGATGGGAAAGGATGTAGCATGGATTTGCCCACAGGGGCAGACGAGATGCACGCTTTCGGTTTTGCGTCGCAGCAGGCAGCTGCCGTGGCTATTGAAGCTGCGAGTGCAAAAAAATCACCGCCAGGCAAGAAGCTGCCCCGGCCTTCGCCGAGCCCCAGTAAGAGGAGAAGAGCAGACAGCAATGCGAACACACTGCAGGAGACCACTTCAGCGCGGAACAGGGGCCCCTCGAAGATCGGTACTGGAGGTGTGAAGAAGCCCGAGAAGGTCATCACGGGTAGCGCGGAGAAACCAGTGATGAAAGCAAAGCAGGCGAAGATGCGGCAGCAGATCGCTGTGGATATCTTTGAGGATTTGACTGGAGAGGATTTTGATTTTGAGGGTTGAGATAGGTATTGGTCATGCGAGTTTTGAGACTGAGTACATGAACAGAGGATTTGACCACAGCATGACTTATCAATTGCGATTTTGCTTGATAAATTTTTCCTTTTTTTTTCTGTTGCATCGATTTTCGTGTCTGCTTCTTTCTTTCTTCGCTATTCGGTCGACTCGACCTACACCAGCGATGGAGACAGTTCTGCGTCTTGGCAGTGAAATCTTGCGCTAGCGAACCTTGCTGCACGTTTTCTAAATGACTCTGTTAACGATTATAACTTATTGAACCTACAAACGCCTGTCACATTTCAGAAATCGTGAGACCAGAGATACAAAACATAAGAATCGTATCTGCACCCCAAAAACAGCGCATTTGGAGAGGTCGATCTGAGTCATGGAATATCTGATTCGCTTCGTGCAAATACACGAGACCTTTCGCCAACCCGAAATCGAAGCCCTCGCCGAACTTTGCAATATCAAAATACGATGGATCTTCTACTCCGATGATGTATGTTGAAGTCTTGTTTCTCATTCATGAATGGAGGGTTGTAACGATAGCAAAGGTTGTTGTATGCTCTTGCTCATCTCAACCCTTCATTCTCATCTTGTCGCCCTTAGCAGAAGATCGTTAATAACATCTGGCAGACACCTTTCGCCATCATCGCATTCGATGAATCAGAAAACCCAATACAAGCCGCCAGAGAGCTCGTTGCTCGTTCAATTCTCGTCCAGAAAATCTACGAGCTCTGGGGCAGTGGCGAGGACTTCGACTCTCTGCACGTGGACATCAGACGGCGAAGCGAGCACCTCTGGCCCGAATACCAAGGAGACACATTTCGCTTTGAATTTGACTCATTTCGAGGGACTCATTCGAACGACGAGAAATGGCAGATCGTCGAGTCGTTCGGCTACATGAAATTCACAGGCCGCATCGTCATGTCGAAACCAAAGAATCAATTCATCATCTTCGAAGACTACGAGCTCGACGCACCCAAGCCTCACTCCATCTACTTCGGCAGAGAAGTCGGCGAGGGCGGCCGGAAAGCCATGAACAAATACAATGTGAAGAAGAGACATTACATCGCCACCACTTCCATGGACGCCGAGCTGTCCCTGGTGACAGCCAACATGGCCCTCTCCGCGCCAGGAACACTAGCCTACGATCCCTTCATGGGCACCGGCTCCTTCCCCGTATCATGCGCACACTTCGGCGCCGCCGTCTTCGGCAGCGATCTCGACGGACGAAGCATCCGGGGCAAGAAAGGACGCAACGTCGCCAGCAATTTCAAGCAGTATGGCACGTCCGACCTCTACCTCGGCGGCGTGACGGCGGACCTCACAAACTCGCCCTTGATCGGCGGACGCATCCTTGACGCCATCGTGTGCGATCCTCCCTATGGCGTCAGGGAAGGGCTGAAAGTCCTCGGCCACACCAAGGAGCATCTGCAGCAGGAAGTCGTTCTGTCCAACGGCGTGCCCGCGCATCTTCAGAGCGACTACATTCCACCGAAGAAGCCTTACAGTTTCGTCCGCATGCTTGATGACATTCTTGACTTTTCCGCGCTGAGGCTCGTTGACGGTGGACGTTTGTGCATGTGGATGCCCGTCGCAGGTGCCAAAGAGGATCCCGAAGGCGATTCTGAAGGAACAGCACAGCAGCAAGAAGGAGAACAAGAGCCTGAGGCTGAAGAATACGCCATCCCGCAGCATCCAGCTCTGGCGCTCGTGGCGGAGAGTAAACAGCATTTCAACAAATGTGAGTGAACCGAAAACCCACCCCTGGTCATCGTAAGACTTACTAACAACACGAACAGGGTCCCGCCGTCTCCTCACCTACCGACGTCTTCAGGACACAGAGATCCCAGCCGACGCTCTGGCGGCTTATGGAGTGCAACGACTCGAATTGCAAGCGGCTTCTCATATTGGTGGCACGACTACGGCGAATGACTTGAATGATTTCAGAAAGAAGGTACGTACTACACGATCTCTTAGGGTGTTGCGTTCCCCTGCCGAAATACTTTTGCTGACATTCGATTCTTTCCCTCGTGCAGTACTTCGAAGGCTTCAGGAATTCCTGAGCACCGGCATGGACCAGCCCGCTTTCTGAAAAATGCCGCTTATGGGAGCTCCTTTTTCTGTTTCTTGAGACTTTCGAAAAGATGGCGCAATGACTTCTGAGCCGAGAACATGACAATGCAGGCCCCGCGCGATCATTTCTGTCGTACGCACATACGGGGAACGGGACACCGCCTGCAAATGAAGCCAGGGCGTTTGGACGTTAGCAACAAAACGGGTGCTTTCAACGAAGCTCAAGTGGCAAGACCGTACATGCAATGATAGTTACCCTGCCCAATGTTTTGACGAAGGAAAGAGAGCCGTCTCCAGCGTGAATTTGCAGAAACGGAGAAGAGAGAACCAAATATATTCACAATTTCCCAAATTCCCTATGGCAGGCCATGGCCACCCACTAAATTCCTCCTCTCTAAAAGAACGCCCGAAAATGCAACAACATGAAAATCGCAGTGGTATCGTAACATAGCGTAACAAATCATCATCATTGAGAACCCTAAGCCATCACAGCAAGAGAAAACGATTGCAACAACTTCCCAACCCCATGCATGACTCGCAATCAAATCAAACCCCTACCCCCCCTCCCCTCCCGCAGCCGCCATATGCTCCAAACTCCCACCATCCTGATCGAGCAAAATCGCCTGATTCCAATCCCCCAGCCCTTCCATCATTTGGTTCCAGTCGACGTCGCTCATCGTCATGATATCTACGCCGGGGCCGCCGCCGGGCGTGAGACCCGTGCCGCTTGCTAGGTTGCTGTTGGCTGAGTCCCATGTTTGGTGGGGCTGGAGGAAGGGTTGTTGTTGGTTTGTTGATGGGAAGGTTTGACTGGGGAATGAAGACATGTCGAAGTTGCTTGGGAAGGAGGAGGAGGAGGAGGAGGAGGAGGTGGGGTCGAAGAAGGATTGGTGCGTGGGGTTTGTTGGGTAGGAGGGCTGGGAGGTGGGGGGTTGGTGATGCTGCTGATGCTGGTGGTGGTGTTGGTTTAGGTCTTGCTGGTTTGGAGGGGAGTAGGCTGTGTTGGAGGTGTGGGAGGAGTTCTGCTGTGAGCTTGGCGTGTGTTGCCCGCCTGCGCCGCTGCCGTCGGGGCTGGTGTCCATGTCTGCGTTTAGATTGGCGGGGCTGCGGAAGGTGTTTGAGTCGTTGAGGGTGTGTAGTGAGCCGGGTGTGCGCTGTTCGCGGGTCGTGACGTCGAATTGTATTGGGTCGCTTGGTAGGAAGTTGAAGGATGGGTCTGATGAGTCTTGATTGTATGGATCTGAAGTGCCAGACATCACTGGGATGCTGGGCACGTTTTGGGCGTCGGGCTGGTTGTACACCGCTAAGCCTTGATCGCCGTATGCAGGAGGTCGTCGTTGATGTGTGGAATTCACCTCTGACATGCCAAGGTGACTAGACGGGCAGGCTGGTGATCTGTTCGCCGTGGTCGACTGCTTCATCTGTGAACGAAGGGCGCGCGTATCTTCCAATCCAGCCCCTTCTAGATCCACGTCCAGTTGCACCAAGAATGATTCCGTCAGAGGGTTTTTGCGCTTGAGGGCATGCATAGCCGAGAGGAGGAATTGCAATGAGGTTCGAATTTGGTTATCCTTCGGCCGTGACTTCAAATACTGAACAAAGACTCTTGCCGCCACGTACAAACAAAAGGAGATGAAGGGATTCATAGAGGCAAGGTCCAAGTGGCTGATGGTCCGCATGATGCCTGCAATTTCAGCTGCAGCGGTTATGCAACGCACCTTGCTCTCCGCCGCGATCCTCGCAGGCATGCGATTCCTCTCCGCCTTGAAGATCGCGGCTTGGTGAAGGCAGATGGCAGAGGTATGGATGTTCATGTTCATGAAGATGATGTTTGGATCGTTCAGACCGTAGGGAAGACGAAGTGAATCGGGCAGTGCGAGTACGGTATGCAGTAAGACGTTGTCCATCTGATTGTGTCTCTTCCAGAACTCACCGTTGATGTCGTCGTCGTTATCGTTCGGTCCGGGACGGTGGAGGTGGGTCAGGTTGCGGCCGAACAAAGCAGCCAACAGAACAACAGAGCCGAAACTCGAGATCTTTTGAGCTCCTGAGGGCTCCAGAGCATCCTCTAGTGATACACTTTTTTGAGGCTTGCCCGTCTCGTAAGACCTTTCATCAGCAGGCAAGAAAGTCAAAATATCCCTCTCTTCGATAACCATAGGCCAACCAGTGCCAATGCTCGAGTAACGATCAACGCAGAAACTCATCCAGAACGTCCGCCGCCTCTCCTCTCGCTCCGTCCAGTCTCTCGGAGGCGGTAGACACTGCTTGACGTCCAAAGCCTGGCCATCCAAGCGATGCAGGCCCATCATCTGCGTCATCCTACAAGCCCGACCGGCGGACATCCAGGCGCGCGGGAAGAACATCATCTTAAATTCGTACGAGGCGAGGAGGACCCAGGTCTGCGCGTGCGCGATGGTGATCATGCCCTCGCCGTGACCGCGCATCTCGTCTTGCTGTATGTACTTGCGCGCTCTCTGGTAGAAGTGTTCTTGCAATCCCTCGTACTTGTCCGTCACCGCCGCCGCGTTCGCCCACATGGCATATCGCAGGCAAATGGGCGGTCGGGCGTGGGGCGCCAGGTGCATGGCGGCGTGATACCTGGGCCGGTGAATCATGGGACCAGAAGGATGGAACTTGTCGAAGAAAGCTTGCGTGAGTTCATCGATGGCGTCTTGAGGTGGAAGCGGCTCGTCCAAACCCAGTCCGATCATCTCCCAAGGGAATTCTTCTTCCTGTGCCATGTTGACATCTCCATTCTGTGCTTGGTTGAACGTCCCTTGCGAGAGTACCGCCTGAGCAGAACCACCATTCGCGCCCACCGCGACGTTCCCACCAACATCCAGTAATGGCGCATTATTACCTTGCGCCACGCCCCCAGCAGTACCATTCCTCTTATCCCCACCATTCGACAACTCCCTCTCCACAACAGGCTCATCCTGCCCCTTCAGCAGCGTCTCCACCTGCGCCAACCTCGCCTCCAGCGCCTTAACATACCCCCTCTTAGGCCCGCTCTTGCGCCTGACCTCATCGTACGAGCAATCGTGCTGCAAGCGGTTGCAGGTGCCGCAGGAGGGTTTGACGCCGTCGCATTTGAGCTTGCGCTTGCGACACAGCACGCAGGCGATGCGTTTTGGTTTGGGGATCTGGCTGTTGTCTTCTTGCTGTTGTGCGGCGGGTTGGGCGGAGGCAGCGGCGGCGTTTGTCAGCTTCGTGCTGGGCTGGCGTGAGAGGTCGTTGAAGTAGTCTTCGTCGGGCGAGGAGTCCGGCGATTGCGCCATGGTTGCGCATTCAAAAGGTCTTAATTCAGTTCACGGGACGGCGGTCAATACTTTGTTAGGGTCTCCCCTTGAGAAAGGGCCACATGCGATCTATAGAGCTGACACAGCAACCTTGAAGGATGCGGGATCTCGTACGTGGGACGGCGATTAGGCGAGATTGAGTTTGGCGCTTCGATCGTTCGTTGTTTAGCGCACGGGAAGGATGCCCAACGAGGGACTTGTATGTATACGTTTTGAAGCGATTATGGATTGTAAACGATATCAGTGGTATGAGTGACTTGCTGGTAGTGACGGCTGTCATTCGAGTCTTTACTTCATGTCGCGTTCGCATCCCTCCAGCCCGCTTTGAGGATCTGCAGACGCTCGAACGAATGGCGCAAGGCGGCTTCTTATTTATGATTAGCTTAACGTTCAAAGCCGGTCGATCGTCGAAACAAGCGTTCTGAAGATTATGCATGTTAGATCAATCCTCAGGAGGTGCTGAGACTACACTTTCTTTTGTAATTTAATGATCGCGCGACAAATACGATAGGGAGTAACGAGACACAATATATGCATGTCTCCAATCCTCGAACGGGGGTGCAGTCGTTGAAATGAACGGTTTCGAGATAAAACGTATTTGTACATCTAGGTATATCTTGGTAATACACATCATGAGATGCAGGGATAATGTACAAAAGCGCAGAGGTAGAGACAAGAGCGCCGCAACGGGTGGATGCCGCGATTAGTTGGTACTCCTCCTCTTGCCGTGGTTGCGAGGCCTCTCCTTGACGACGTGCTTGTTGGGGTTGCGCTTTTGGCGCGTCTTGAAACCACCCTTGGCCTAAAGAATAGGAATATTAGTATTTCTGTTGACGTAGAGGAGCGAATCTCGAAACTTACCGGTGTTCCCCAGATGGACACAGGGTGAACGTTACCCTTACTCTTACCTCTACCACCACCGTGGGCGTGGTCTGCTGCGTTCATGGCCAGACCACGAACCGTTGGTCGGATGTTCAGGTGTCTGCTGCGACCGGCCTTGCCGAGCTGTCTGAAATGCCAGAAAGGGTTGCTGGCGGTACCGATAGTGCCGCAAGCCTCTGCGCTGACCCTGCGAATCTCGCCACTCTGCAACCGAACAGTGACATCTCTGACCTTGCCGCCGAACTCGTTCTTCGCGATAACAGTGGCATGCGTGCCAGCGCTGCGGCAGAACACCGCACCTTTGTTGGTTGTGCTACCGACGCAGTACACTGATGTTCCGAGCGGCACCATCTTCATCGGCAAGCAGTTGCCGCGGAAAGCAGTCTTCGCAGCCAGCATACCAGGATCCACCACGCCACCCATGCTGGCCAGCAGCTCACGAGGGATACCGGAGCGGAATGACTCGACGGTCTCGCCGGCGCGCATGCCCTCGGCGGCGATGATGTAGCTCTTCCTCTTGGTCTCGAGGTTCTCAACCAGAGCCAGATGGGCGGAGCGGTTGGGGTCGTATTCGATGCGTTCCACCATGTGCTTACCAGGCTCGCTGCGCTGGAAGTCCACCGTTCTAATTCTCCTCCTCGCACCACCACCTCTATGCCTCATGACGACACGTCCAGTGTTGTTGCGACCACCCTTGCCATGACCGACTTTTGCGAACGTGAGTTTGGCGTAAGGCTTGCCCTTCCACAGATGGTCGTTGACAACGCGCTTCAAGTGGCGGACACCGGGCGTCCTGGGCTTATACGTCTGCAGGTTCAGCACTCCAGATCGTCTGCGGGTGGGAGGTGGAGAGTTTGTGGTGATGGATGTGGCGGTGGCATCTTTGGTTGCGCTGGTGGCCTTCAAAGGCTGCGCCTGTCGGGAGACGTTTCTGCTGGTCGCGGAGGAGAGGAGGCTGCGGTAGGCGGTGCAGACGGGTCGTATCCGGGGTTGCAGCATGGTCGCGGGAATGTGTGCGAGAGCCGCGGCGGTCTCTACGTGATGAGTTGGGTGGTGGTGGCTACTCGAATGCTCTCTCTCGACTCCACTGCCTGAGATGGTGTCCAATGCAGGAGGTCCGACTCAAAAATCCACGCCTAACCTACCGCATTGGGAGAGCTTCAAATTGGGTGCCTCAGGTTGCGCAATCACGGAGTCACGGGAATTGGCGAGTTGCGCCTGGCAACCAAACACAAACTTACTTTTGGTAGACGGAAGGCTCGCAAAGGCCCGACATGGCGGTTTCGTATGGCAGTCGTTGCCTTGTATTGTTCCCAGTAGCGATTGCATGTTGAACATATTGATGCCTATACGTGACTTTGCAGCTAAGATACAATCATCACCTCCAATCTCGCCCTCGCACGTTTCACCCGCCAGATCGCGTTGGACGACGACGTTTTCCCAGCCTCCTCGTAAATCGCCTGCATGCACAGATACATAGACCATCATAGCGAACCGGCTTCCCGCTCATTCCCGCCCGTCTACCCGCCGCTTGGTCGAGCTGGTGTTTTGCCTGAGAAACAAACGTCAGCGAGAGACGCGAGCGCGCTTGCCAAGCCGTCCGACCTGTGTCAAAACGCCAGCCAGCTCTCCATACACCTCACAACAACCACAGGTCAGCAGCACCACCCAAACACCACCCTCTCACGCCGCAAAACAGGTCCCGTCACGACCTCTAATACCTCCGACTCACTACCGCCTTCGTCAGCACGGCCTGCGATTCTTACGCGCCGTATCTTCTCCTCCCGGCATCCCTCCATCCAGCCTCCCAGCACGTGTCTGTTGATGTTGATATCGACTCTGCATCGCGCCCACACTCCCCAAAACACCTCGAGCCGGGCTCGTCATCTCAGCTGAACAGCTGTCCATCATTCCGCCAGCTTCAGTGAGTCGCCAACTGCCCTTCAATGGCGCGATTTGGCCCATCAAAACACAGCTGATCCGAGCTTTCACCAGACAAAAACAAGCTCCCATATACCCTCAGGCATCGCATACCAGCGAGCCCATCACATACACAATGCCTCCCGTACGTATCAACTCACCTTCCCGCGTCACGCGAGATCTTCCAATCGTGTGAAAAAGCCTCGTCGTCGCGTTGTTGCTGACATTCCACCAGGCGAGAGTTGCCCGACGGGCTGTCACTGACGAGAACGCCGAGAACGTCGGCACCACGCGCCTGACGCGTGCCAAAGCCGCTGCTCTCGAGACATCTGCTGCCGACCCTCCCAAAAAGGCTCTGACTACCAAGCGCACCACCACCGCTCCCGCCAATGGCGCTGTCGCTACCCGCAAGCGTGCCGCGCTCGGAGACGTGAGCAACGTTGCAAAGAACGACGCGGTCGAGACCGCCGATGCGAAGAAGGGCGCCGCTGGCAAGAACACACTGGCATCGAAGTCTGCAAAGCCTACTGGCGTCCAAAAACCCGCTGCGCGTACTACCACGACCACCTCGACTCGCACTGCACTCGGCGCCAAGCCTACCAACAATGCTTCCTCGGAACTGAAGAGACCCGCCAGCGGCTCTGGTGTTGGCGGACCTGTCGTCAAGAAGCGTAACACGTCCGCGACCAAGCCTGCCCCGATTCTGGACGTGGAGGAGGAAGAGGTCTCCGAGAATGTGCCGCCAACCAAGAACGGTGCTGTCGCTGAGAAGAGCCAGTCCAAGACCCTCTTCACCTCCAAGGACCTTGCACTCGACGACGACGAGCTCGACCACAAGACTCTTGAGGAGCTGTCAAAGGAGGCCAAGGACCTCGACTCTGAGGACCTCGACGACCCTCTCATGGTCGCCGAGTACGTGCACGAGATTTTCGACTACATGAAGAAGCTCGAGATCGCTACCCTCCCCAACCCGGACTACATGGACAGCCAGGACGAACTCGAGTGGAAGATGCGTGGCATCCTTGTTGATTGGCTGCTCGAGGTTCACACGCGCTTTAGGCTGCTGCCTGAGACCCTCTTCCTTGCGGTCAACATAATCGACCGTTTCCTCTCCTGCAAGGTTGTCCAGCTCGACCGCCTTCAGCTTGTCGGTGTCACTGCCATGTTCATCGCCTCCAAGTACGAGGAAGTCCTTTCGCCACACGTCCAGAACTTCAAGCACGTCGCCGATGATGGCTTCACTGAGGCTGAGATCCTCCAGGCCGAACGTTTTGTCCTCGGTGCTCTCGACTATGACCTCTCCTACCCCAACCCCATGAACTTCCTCCGTCGCATCTCCAAGGCCGACAATTACGACATCCAAACCCGTACTCTCGGCAAGTACCTCCTCGAGATTGGCTGCCTCGACCACCGCTTCCTCCAGTACCCCCCGAGCCACGTCGCCGCCGCGGCTATGTACCTGGCCCGTGCCGTGCTCGAGCGTGGCGAGTGGGATGCTACCCTTGCTCACTACGCCGGATACACCGAGCATGACATCCAGCCTGTCTTCAAGCTCATGGTCGACTACCTTCACGGCCCCGTCGTTCACGATGCCTTCTTCCGCAAATACGCCAGCAAGAAGTTCCTGAAGGGTAAGATCCCCTTTTGCTCCTGTAACACCAGTACATTTTGCTAATATCTCTTAGCTTCCATCATTCTTCGCCAGTGGGCAAAGAAGAACGCACCCAAGTACCTCGACAATGTCTCAGATGCTTCGAGCGGCAAGACTCCTCGCTCATAGTTTCGCTTTTAATGACCCGTGGCTAAACATCTGGTGCGCATCAGGGTACCGTTTGCCAACCAGTCATATCGGTGAGCCGGACAGACATGTCCGTCGCTCGCTCGACTTTACCCATCCATTGCCGAGCTCTACCCAACCTGTTGCCACGCATCCGGTCGGGACCGGCAGTCAGGTCCTCTCCAAAGCAGCCCGTTGACGGTAGAGCTGTCCCATAGGAGGACGTCAATGGCCTTCCTTCCTACGAATTCAGAAAAGAAAGCAAAACAAGCATGATTGGAATAGATGACAATTCCAACTCCCCCATCACATTCTCGCATACGCTCATACACATCAGCAACACAACAACGAGATCAGCTCTGCCACTGTTTTCTACTGCACCTCAAATGAGCGTTTGCGTACCCTTTTTATCTTCTTTCTTTTTGTTCTAATCCCCCCCAACAATCATCTCTCGAAAAGGCATCAAATGGCATCTGCTTTTTTTCGACAAGGGACATTGCTGTTTTTCCAAGGGCGTTTCAAGGCGAAGGTCTACGGATTCTTCGAGGTGGAGTTTTGCTGCTAGTGTTTTTTGATTGGTTTTTTCCCCCGGGTCCACTTGGTTTCGCAAGCGGGTCTGTTGCTGTCTTTGTTTGGATTACATTGTGGGATTTTTGACGTGTACGGAGTAGGCTTGGGTTTCATCAGGGAGTGTTTAAGGATCAATCAATCGAAAGATGCATTTTCAGCATTCGGGCTTTCTTTGTCATTCTGCTTGTGAGTCTTTGGTGCTGTGGATTTGGTCTCATCGTCCTTCGACTTCACGTAGAGCTTTGTATATGTGGTTTGGTTGGTCAAGGACACTGTCATCGAACATTGACACCTCAATTGTTCATCAGCGTTGTGTTTGAATGATGTAGCGAATGGTTTGGCCCTGTCACAAGCTTGTCTTCCTTGGGTTATCATGAAGTGATCAACAGCTATCAAGATATCTAAACCCTATCGTATCCACACTTGCGTCCCTGCTGCTTAGTCAACCCTGCAGCTTTTGTCAAGAGCTTACATTGACTTCGCGCGCTCATCCGGCGTGCAGCTTGCTTGTGCATGTGCTTACGGTGGCTTGCATGATATAAGCACTCATTCCTCGAGCTTGCTATTCAGCCCCTCCCTTACGATAATGTCTCTTACGACGAGAAGCTCAGCCGCCCGGAACTCTCACCACCACTTCTTACTTCGAATGAAAGATCACATCTAACATCACCACATCCATCCAAAATGAACGAAGAAGACCAATGGATGCGCAACGCCGAACGCGACGCCAGCCCCGAGCGATTCGCACCCTCACCACCCTCCTCATCCGCCCAACACGAGCAACAACAACCCACCGCACCCCCCTCAGATCCCAAACCCAACCCCCTATCCCGCACGACCACCACCCAAACCTCCACCTCCAGCACCTCCAGCGTCTCCAGCGTCTCCATCCAACGAGAAGAAATCGCCATCTCCCGCCTCCCAACCCAACACGATGACATAGCCAACCTCGAACGGCACGCCACAGTCCTGAGCCGCATCCAAACCGCCCGCAGCCAGCAATCGCACACCGTCGGAGGCGGCCTGCGCAGCCGCACCGCGACGCGAGAGTCCAAACGCCCCCTGCCGGCTTTCGGAGGCGGCAAGGCCTACCCTCCCATGCTGCCGGAGCGCGACGAGTATGTGGTCGAATTCGACGGACCGAATGACCCGCTGCACGCGCAGAATTGGCCGTTGATGAGGAAGAAAATGCCCGTCGCCGTCACGCTCGGCTTCGTCACGCTCACGGCGGCGTTTGGCTCGTCGATCTTCTCCGCTGCTATTGGGTCTGTGGCGGCGCAGTATGGGATATCGAGGGAGGTGGGGATTTTGGGCGTTTCCCTGTATGTGCTGGGATTTGCCACGGGCCCGATCGTTTGGGCGCCAATGTCGGAGTTGTATGGACGAAGGTGGCCGCTGATCGTTTCGTCGTTTGGGTTTTCGGTTTTTAATGTTGCTGTGGCGGTGGGGAAGGATGTGCAGACGATTTTTATATGTAGGTTTTTTGGGGGGTTCTTTGGGGCGTGTCCGTTGACGGTTGTGGGGGCGGTTTTTGCGGATATGTTGTGAGTATTTTTTTATCTTGCGATTGGTGAGAGGTTGGGTTGTCAGATTTGATGGGAGTTTTTGCTGACGATGGTGGGAATAGTAATAATCGGCAAAGAGGGTTGGCGATTTCGGTGTTTTCGATGACGGTCTTTAGCGGGTGAGGCTGTTGATTAGTCGTCTGATATCGATCGGTTTGCTGATTATTCAACAGGCCTTTGCTTGCGCCGTTTATTGGTGGATTCATCAACATGTCGTATCTCGGATGGAGGTGGACAGAATACATTACCGCCATCATGGGCTTCCTAGGGGTAAGTGCGCGAGGCAGACCTAACGACAGAACAATCAACTGACAACCCTCAGCTGGGTCTTGAGATCCTCCTCTTGGAAGAAACCTACCCACCCATCATCCTGGTCAATAAAGCCGCTGAACTGCGAAGACGAACGCAGAACTGGGGCATCCACGCCAAACAAGAAGAAATCGAAGTCGACCTTCGAGAACTGCTGGAGAAGAACGTGTCTCGTCCGCTGCGTCTCCTGTTCACGGAGCCGATCATTCTGGCTATCAGCATTTACATGGCTTTCGTGTATGGTTTACTGTACCTATTCTTGACGTTCTATCCGATTGTCTTTCAGCAGATACACGGATTCAATCAGGGAGTTGGAGGGGTTAGTAAAACATGATCTATTGCCTCTCAGGTAATATATGTTGCTGACTTATCATCGCAGCTACCCTTCTTCGGCATGATCCTCGGTATGCAATCCCATGCTACGAAACAAGGCCCAAAAAAGAAGCAAACTGACAAACCAGGCGAAATCCTCGCCGGCGCCTACATGATCGCCCTCTCCCCCTCCTACAACCGCAAACTGGCCGCAAACAACAATATGCCCGTCCCAGAATGGCGACTCCCTCCCGTCATGATCGGCGGAGTCAGTTTCGGCCTCGGCCTCTTCTGGTTCGCTTGGACGGGGTTCAGAGCGGACATCCACTGGATCGCGCCGACTCTGTCTGGTTTGGCGACGGGGTTCGGCATCTTGTCGATTTTTCTGAATTGTCTCAATTACCTCATTGATGCCTATCTCATGTTTGCTGCCTCGGCTATTGCTGCGAATACGTTCTTGAGGAGTTTGGCGGGGGCTGGGTTTCCGTTGTTTGCGCGGTTCGTGTAACAAGAGCCTGTGGCTGTGATGAGATATTATTGCTGACATTCTCGCAGACAAATGATCGAGGGTATGGGCGTTGGCCCTGCAGGCAGTCTCCTCGGCGCCGTAGCTTTGGCTCTTGTTCCAATGCCGGTGCTGTTTTACTACTACGGCGCCAGGTTGAGGGAGAAGAGCAAGTTTGCTCCAACGTTAGTAGACCTTGTTCATTCCTGCCTGTGGGATGCGAAGGCGATGATTCTGACTAATTTGTGCTTAGATTTTCGTCCGCGAACCAAGACAGCCACGATAAAGAAAGTAGCGAGGAGGATCTGGAAAACGGAGTCAACGGGAAGGCAGAGACAGAGGGTATTGTTGGTTCGGAGGCGGTCGAAGAGCGCCGCTCGACTTAACCTGACAATAAGAAGAAGTTTGCCTTGTGGGAAGCAGTAGAATGGCTACACCAGAAATGCAAACATGTCATTACACCCCATCAATCACAATCACAATCAGCCAACCGACTCAGCAACAACCCTCCCCACAGCCCCCCAATACTCCTCACCATGCGCCAAGGCATGCGCACAATGCCTACTATCCTCAAACCTCACCTCCTGCACCCTCACAAACCCTTTTCCCCTCGCATCCTCCGCATGACTCGCCACATCCTCACTCAACACCAACTCATCCGCATCAGAATAGACATAAAGCCTCGGCACTCGCACATCAAAGAACGTCGAATCGTTCATCTGCCGTCTGATCTTCGCCATGACGTGCTCAGCATTGAAGAGGATGAAGAATAAACCAAATGTGCAAATCATGAGATGGATGAGCGGGACGCCGATGATTTGGGCGAGAGGATGTTTGGGTAGAGAGAGCGAGAAGGCGTGCACGGAGCGTTGGTACGTTCCTTCGCCTGGGCAGCTGTCGAGGAGTATGGCGTTGAAGGCTTTTTGGCGGTGGGTGATGGGGAGGGTGGAGAGGAGGTTTAGCGCGGAGACGACGCCGCCGTTGGAGAAGGCGTGCAGGATTATGCGGCGTTGCGGCCGGTTTGGTGAGGTGAGGTGGGAGAGGAGAATTTCTCGCGCGGGTTTGAGAGCTTCTTGGAGGAGTTGGGCGCGGGAGCTGAAGACGTCACTGAGGGAGGTGTTGAGGACATCGCTGACTGTGGATTCTAGGATGAGGATTTCGGCGTTGGGGTGCTGGTGGAGGTATTGCTGGGTGTACTTGGTGATGTGTTTGCGGTGGGCGGACATCCAGGTGCAGAGGACTATGAGGGAGACGTCTCCATCACTTTGGGTGGTTGGTAGCGGTCGGTGGTAGGATATCTTGTTTGTGAGGGCGGTGAAATCCCACGGTGCTTGTTCTGGTGGTGATGACATTATGATATGTTACTTGTCTGCTGCATAGGGCGTACGTGAGGACAAGTGTTGACTGGAAGTCTCGCTTTGAGACACAATATGTTCGACTATAATAGAACTTGAAAGAGTTGGTTCAATGTTGAACGGAGACGGCATGTGATGTTGGACCCGTGCCGGATTGTGCAAGCGAGGCAGCCAAGCCTTGAAGCAACACAGGGAAGGAAACGATAATCAACGTAATAAATCACTATTCGCTGTTCAATACCACGACTTACTCCTTAATGGCGTCTTTCTATATGCATGTGGAAGGGCTGGCACACAAGGCTATGTCCCTGAGAGCAGGCCTTTCATGCTAGGCTGTGAGGACTCTGATTGGCATGGCGCCACCTAAGCGCCATACCGAAGCTGGCTGGCTGAGCCTGTGTGATGCACTCCCAGGCAGACATGCATGACGGGCTGAGTGTCTGATAGACCTCATGTGAGGCTGGCAGAGACCTGCTTCTACATCCTCACACCCACAACCTTCGAGGTTTCCTGAGCCAGCCTTAAAGGTATGCCGGGCCCAGCAGCATGTTGGGATACACTGGCCGACCATGCAAAATCCGTGGCAATATTCAGATGAATGCGAGCGGGGCCAACGAGACGAGAACCCAGCTCCTTCGCGTCACTCTTCGGAAGCGCAAGAGGGCCACCACGACGAAGAACCTTTGCGAAAACGAGCAAGAGTTGGAGACCATGCTGGCCCATCTACTGCACCTCAGCACACGGGGCATGTGGTCGACGGCAATATTGCACGCGACTACGCTCGTGTGCAGTACGGCGACACACACAATACCTATTATGGAACGTCGTCAACTGCAGCGCGAACGTCTGCCAGTCCAGCTGAACTTCTAGATTCTCTGAGCTTCGTACAAATGGATACTCGCCAGGAGAACATCGCAAAAGCGCACGCGACCACTTGCCGGTGGCTTTATGACAGGCCCGAGTACAAAGCCTGGCGAGATCCCAATCGCAAAGTCGACCATCACGGCTTCTTTTGGATCAAAAGCAAACCAGGAGCTGGTAAATCCACGCTCATGAAATTTTTGCTCACTTCAGTTAAAGAATATTTGCCACAAGACAAGATTATCTCATTCTTCTTCAACGCACGAGGCGAACAACTGGAGCAATCAATCGAGGGCATGTATCGTCACCTGCTTCACCAATTGCTGAAGACGATACCGAGGTTGCAGTATGTGCTCAAACTCCCAAACGCCTATGACGCTTTCCGACATGGCTGGCCTATAGAGAAGCTCAAATCGCTCTTTCAAGAAGCGATACTCTCTCTGAATGAGGACCGCTTGACCTGCTTCATCGATGCTCTGGACGAGTGTCCAGAGGATCAGGTGCGGGACATGATAGATTTTTTGGAGGATCTTGGCCAATTGTCTAATTCAGGTGCAATTGATTTTCACGTTTGCTTTGCAAGTCGGCACTATCCATTCGTCAACATTGCAAAGTGTCAGCATCTCACTCTGGATGGTCAGGACGAGCACGAACAAGATATCGCCAATTACATAAGACACAAGCTTCACGGCAAAGGCAAGAAACTCGAAACAATCAAGGTCGCAATCCGGGAAAAAGCACATGGTGTCTTTTTATGGGCCGTTCTTGTCGTACAGATACTGAACAAAGAGATCGACCGTGGCAAAGTCCACAACATCGAGCGTCGCCTTGAGGAGATCCCTCCCGGACTGCATGAGCTTTTCCAAGACATCTTGAGCAGAGATACCGAAGATGTTGAATACCTTGTCCCTATACTCCGATGGATCATGTTTGCTAAGCGACCGTTGTCACGCGAAGAGTTGTATTTCGCCATCCACAGTGGAGCTCACAACTCAGTTGCACTAGAACCGTGGGATAGCGAGGAAATCGACTTGAGCTCTATGGATCTCTTCATCTTACATTGTTCGAAAGGTCTGGCAGAAATGACTCGCAGCAAGAAGCCTACCGTGCAGTTCATTCACGAATCAGTTCGAGACTATCTTCGAGAGACTGGGCTCAAAACACTCCAGTCCAGTTCATTCGCGGCCTCTGACGGCTCATCACATGACTACCTCAAACAATGCTGCTGGAACATGATCTCACAGAAGGTACTGCAGTATCTTGACCTGCCGACGCTACTTCCGAAAGCCAAATCAGACGAGGCCAAACAGCTTCGGGAACGAGCATCGAGACTCTTCCCATTCTTGGAGTATGCCTACAGCTACGTGATCCATCATGCAAACCTAGCATCGTTAGATGGGGTTCGCCAAGCAAGATTTATTGCATCGTTCCCCGTGTCTGCATGGGTCCGCATCCACGACGCTTTTGCGATTCATGGAAGTCGCCGGCTCGAAGATACCTTAGCCCATGTTTTAAACGTTCTTGCTCAGCAAGGGAGTTGGCATCTCTTTGAGCTCAGCATACGGTCAGGGAGATATCTAATGTCCCAAGAGCAGAGTGAAGCCGCTTTCAGGACAGCGCTGACCAGTGACCATACGGATTCAGTGATATCCCTTTTCGATGAATTTCTAAATCCTCCCTTAGCAAAGCTTCATGTAAAGACACTGAAACTGGCGATGAATGTAAACTTGGCAGCACTACGCCTGACCCTCAAGCACACTCCGCAGGCCATACTTATCACGCATTGCAAGGTCATCCTGGAACACGCCTCACATGTTGACAGCCCGGAGCTTCTTGGATGTCTGGCAGATCATGGGATCGATCTCAGTTCTCTCGACAGCTTTCGCAAACGCTCCGCTCTGGAATCCGCAGTCAACAGCGGCCATGAAGCCCTCGTGAGGTCGCTGCTCCAACACTTCAAGATACTTAGCCCTTCGATACTAGCTGAACCACTCCTCCAGGCGCTGGAAAATGGGCATTTGTCTATTGCGCGACTGATTTGGCAGAAAGCAAATGGCAAGGGCATGGATATGTCTCCGTTCAAGGACCTACTAGGCAACGCGCTTCAAGAAGCATTACCAGCAAGAGACCCTCGTCTGATAGAGCGACTGCTTGAATATGGTGCCAATCCTTCCAGTGCAGTTTGCCGGGCGTCAAGAGCAGGGGATAAAGCTTCGTTGTGTCTTCTCCTCGAGAAAGGCGCTGACATCAATCGTGCATATTTCGAGGGGCTCAGTGCGCTTCACGAGGCTTCAAGCGCGGGACGTGAGGCTGTCGTACAACTACTTCTTCAAAATGGCGCCGATCTCAATGTTAGGACGAGCGAGGGTCAGACCGCGCTTGACCTAGCTTCTAGCAACGGCCACGACTCCATTGTGGCACTTTTGCTCGACGAGTCGTGCCGGCGTCAATACCTTCCAGGACTGCTGCCTCAAAGCACATCTGGAGAGGACGGCCAGTGTACAGCCTCGATCGCACCGCTACTGCTCGAGCTCAAGTCAACGGTCGATGCTCGACAGTGCAATGATGACGAAGAAGTCCCTCGTGACCTTGGGTCTTTCCAAGATGCTGGCTCGGCTGACAGCGTCGGCTCCGTGCATTCTGATTGGGCTTATTGTTAGCGATGGCGTTTTATTTCTTACCCGGAAGCCAACGAGAACCTCATCGTTTTCAGATAGTGACATTGGTTGTGAGCAGAATTCGTCCAAACTTGTCACTGCTTGACAAAGCGGCAAAAGACTTATGCTCGCAACTTCACCTTATGCCGGGATGCTGGCAGTGACGGCTCTGTAGATTGCCAGACTCATCAGCAATGGCGTTGATTTTCGCTGGGAGCGACCAGGCCCTCATCATCACTTCCATGTTGCGATATCATTGTACGAATTGCCTTCTCAGACTAATAATTACTGCTTACTTAGACACGATTATCTGCAATTTAGTGGGAACAGTACTGAATTCTACGAGCTGCTTTCCTTGTGTCGTGATGCCGACCGTCAGTTTGAGCCTTTTTCAGATCTTTGTAGAGGGCTCAAGAAATCAGTTGAACAAATCGTGACCTTGATACCCAAAGAGAAGCGACTGGAGAAGAATTGAGGAGGACAGGCCGAAGAACTTTCTTGCTCTCCCACTGATTCAAAAAGTGACAATAATCAGAATTTCGCTTTTATGTAAGGTATCTAATATGACAGCTTCGAAAATGTTATTTCAGATGCCTCGGGTCGGGGGCTTGTGTGGTATCATCGTCGTTTCATCCAAGGCCATGATTAAAACAAGAAAAGGGAAAAGGGGAGCAAACCCTGCCATCTAAACGCCGTCGCTAAACCAAAGCCTCGTCTTTCTTTCGTTTTTCTTACCTTCTCTCCTTCTTCACGAACGCCCACCCTCACACTCACGCCGGCACAACCACCCCGCCAACATCCACCGACGCCCGCTTCCTCTTCATCCCCCTTATTGGCTTACGAAGTATCTGCTCTCGATTAAAATACTCCTCCCACTTCCTGGGATCCCTCACGATTTCCAACCCATGTCCCGCAGAAAGACAATGCTGCCTCAACTTCTCTCGCCTCGTATCGACATACGGACAAGCCGGCCCAGCAGGACAGGGCACGCCAGACGCCGGGTCGTGCACGCTCTTGGTGTGCTTGGTGCGGTTGGAGCTGTCGCTGAAGCCTTCGCCGCAGATGGCGCAGGAGAATTTCTTGTCGGCTTCGCCGTGCACGCCGGAGCGCATGTGGGATTTGAGCAGATCGCGGTACGCGAAGGCTTTGCCGCAGACGGTGCATTCGAAGGGTTTCTCGCCCGTGTGCTTTTTGCGGTGGACGTCGCGTTGCTGCTGGGTGACGAAGGTGAGGTTGCAGCCGGGGTAGTCGCATTTGTGCGGTTTCCATTCCGTGTGCGAGTGCAGGTGGCGGGAGAGTTTGGGTTTGGTGTTGAAGACGCCGCTGTCGCAGCCGTGCCATAAGCAGGGATGGTTGGATCCAGAGCCAAGGAAGTGTGCTGACTGGACATGATGGTGGAGTTCTTGAGGGTTGGCGAATGTTTGGTTGCATGTGCTGCCGGCGGTGTCCCATTGGCAGAGGTACTTGCCGTCAGCTTGTAATGCGGTAGCGCCTTGGAGTCGACGGTGGCCACCTCGATGTGAGGGTTCATGCATTGATGACACTGTGCTTGCACGAGTACTTCGCGCTCCCGTAGTTACTGGCGAGGTTTCATGGCTGTGAACATGGGGCTGCAGAGCAGCAGTGAGAAGCGGTTCGAGAGGACTGCTTGATGGTGTGCACGACAACTGTGGCATTTGCGAGGAATGATGGTGACCATGCCAGGGCACGTACCCAGCTGGGAAGACATCGTGATGGCCGCCATGATTGTGTGAAGGATGTGGGCAGACATCCGACATGCAGCAGGTGGTACATCCGTCGGGCGGTTGATGTTGGCCTTGGTGGGGATGAGGATGAGGATGTTGGGGCGGGTGTTCGTCCGCACATGGTACACTGCAGCAGGCATTGAGGTCCTCGCAATATGGATCGTCGCAGCACTCGGCCTCTGCTGGTTCGCTGCAGCTGGGGTCTTCACACGGACTGTGAGCTTGAGGTGGCAGTGGACAAGGCTCGTGCGGTAAAGTGCAGTCGGCGTATGATGTGTTGAAATCGTCCGGTGTACAGCATGATATGGGCTGCTTGTGTATGCTAGAGAACATGTCTGGGTCGCATTGAGGGTCGCAGAAGGACATATCCGGACAAGGAAGGTCGCAGCAGAAGAGATCCTCGTAGTTGAAGTGAGTGTGTGCGTGGTCTATGGCACATGCGGCGGCGTGAGCGGCTTCCTCTGGTGTCTGAGTAGATGAAACAGAGGGGTCCAGTGGCGGGAGGTGTTGGCCATGGACGAGGTGAGTTTCAAGGGGCGACATGACGGGTTGAGGGTAGGAGGAATGGCCATTTGACTGCATGGTCCTTGCGGATGACAGGGTCGTCGGGTGTCCAGCCGAGAGTGGCACGAGAGCTCTGGTATGAAGATCACCGTACCGAGAAAGTGGTTGTGGGAGGAATGAAAAAAAGATTTCAGCCCACGTGCTGGCTATATCTCTCTATTTCTCTCGGGTGACAGACGATTGCTTGCTGGTGTTGGTGACGAGCAGTCCAGGTAAGAGGATATGAGAGGAAGAGGGGGATTTTGGTTGTCTCTGGTGGAATGGACTAGATCATTGTCAGAGGATGGCTTTGCTTACTCGCAGCAGAGAGGGCCATGGTCTCAGCGGCGCACAGCAGTGGTGAGGTGGGAGGAAGCATGAGAGCACTCGATGGATTTCAACCTTGATGGTCGCGAATGACGGCTTTTCTCGTCCGCCGTAGTGGGGCGCCCTCCAAACTCAGCTGGTCAGCATTTGGATTATCGGGAGAGGGCTACCAACGTCACATGCTTCTTGTCAGGTCGATCACATAGCAACTAGTCCTTTCGAGTATTCTAGATAACAAGGTAAAGATATATTTATATTCCGCTAGTCGAAACATTCACTGTGCCCCGTGGCATCCCGTCTATTGTGTATTATCATTGCCTGTCAGCCTGTCATTAACCGCTTGCCGCATTTGGCCGGGGCACTTCAGCCGCCGAGGCAAGCTGCAGCTTCACAGCGCCGAACATGTGGAGGCGGTCACTTGCATGCTATCGTACCATATCATCTCCCACCATCCACCGCACGACCGTTCATACGTGACCAGTCAACACCAATCTCGACGATAATACCAGCAACACCTGCATTTCTTCCTCCCCGCCATGGGCAACTGCTGCGGCAAACCCTCCGACGACAACTTCAGCGGCGAAGGTCGTCAAGTCGGCTCAACACCACCAGCCCGCCCGAAGCAATCAGGCACCAGCAAAAAGACCACTCCCACGTCAGGAGGCCGCACACTAGGAGGAAGCGCCTCGCAGGAACCCAACAGCTCTTCACCCAGAGAAGCCGCCGCGAAAGCCGCCGAGGTGCGTACATACGAATACAAGTCCACGAAGCGCAGCAAGAAGATGGCCGAGCCCAAGAAGATGGTCGCGACGGCCTGGATCTGAATGTCTGCCAGGCTTAGGGCGCCGTTGGACTCAACTACAACCACTCCTCCCACCTCTGAACAAAACAGGACCCGAGAGCTGACTTGCTCTCTTTCTCCATTCCAGGACCGAGCCAAAGCAGCATCATCGCAAGGTGGCGCCAAGGGCAAGCTTGGCAAGCAGCTTGATGCGCAGCGATCGCAAACACAGGCCGACACGCTGAAACAGAATGCGGCTGAGACTCTAGCAGCGCGACAACTCGACGATCAAGCGCAAGCGAGGCAGTACAACTGAAGCATAACATGTTCTCTTCACGATAACGACAAAATCACGACCAGCTTGAGAGACCAAAGCGGCTTATGGCGCGAGAGTTGCATTCGTGTGTTCCCGAAGATGTGGAGGGAGATGTATTCGCTGCGAAATCTTGAATTCCAGAAATATAGATTTTCGCCGCCTTCCCATGTTCTAACGGGAACGAGTCTAAAAGACGCGTATACATAGATTAGGCTCTTGTGGTTTGCCTTTGGTCCGCGAGCGCAAGCCGTGCGACCGCTGCGCGTCGGCGGAAGGATTGGGCTTGAAAAAGAAAAGATGCCCAGGATGCGCATAAGCGGTCGGCGACCGCTCGAAATCTCGCTTCTCTCACGGTATTTCAAGAATAGCCTTTCCAGGCCAAGGTTTCCCTTCATCTCTTCAAGTTTCAGAGACGCTTTCGTTTGGCCCACCTCAATCATCAAATCCACCAAACTCTCCGTCTCCTTCCTCCTCCTCATCCTCCTCGCTTTCCTCTCCAAGCTCCCGTCGATTCTTCCAATCGTCCAACCGCGCATCATCTAGCGCCTCTGCCACCCTCTTCCTCGACGTCTTGTTCGGACTCTCCTTCCCCATCTTCCTCAAAGGCGCCACCAATTTCTCCACCGGCGCCCCACTCTGCTCATCAGCCTTATCCAGCTCGTCCACATACAGATCCACGACATGATACCTCAGCCCATTCGGTATCCTCGAGTCTCGCGGCTCAAACGGCGTGTTTCCCAGAACCTCCGTGTACGCCTCCACAAGCTCCTCGTTCCAACCCGACTTCCTGACGTACTGGAAGCCTTCTTGCACGTAGCAGCGCACGAGGTAGAGGAACTTGTCCATGCGCAGCGCATCGATGCCGCTCCACTCGCGCGACACGGTCTTCCAGAAGCCATCGACGAACGTGAGGAAATTCTGGCGGGTGGTGAAAACGTGCAGCAGCGCCGCGAGGTCGCGCGCCAGTTGTTGCTGGTTGCGCGGCTTGTCGCTCATCCACATCGTGTAGTAGAGACCTTTCCAAAGCTTGAGGCATTCGGTTTCGGAGAGAGTTGCATCGCGTTTGAGGTATGTGCGGAGGGCGGAGAGGGCGCGGTCGCGAGTTGTGCGATCTGTTCAGCTGTTAGACGTGCGCTGGCGTGGTGATTATGATCCTTCGGGCGCGCGAAGACTCACTACTTGATGCGAGCTGTTTGATGAAGGGATTTGAACCCTGCTGCGCTGTTGCTGAAGCCATCTTGCTCGTATGTGTTGTGTTGTCAATGGTGGATCTGAGAGGAAGCAGGGAAAATAGTCTAGCATGTCCAGAAATTTAGCGGCGTGATCGGCGTTAAGCCTTTGGGGCTGGAGCTAAAAGCCGAGGCAAGTGCCTTTAAACAGGGACAGACACCCATCTCACATCACGGGGTACTATCATGAAGACACACGACTGACATTGCAAGCGCTTTTGGGGTTGCTCTCGCTATGGCCCACGCTGTCGTACGCGAGGTATGCACACACTACCTAAAAATAAAATACACGAATTTCGGCACTAGGTGCCAAGTAGGTAAGAACCCAGGTCTGCATCGCCCGGTTCGATTGAGCGCTCTCTAGCCGCCACAACATTCGCCAGATTGATCCTTTCGCAGGCGAGCGGTAAAAGCACTTCTTGCATTGGCCAAATACCAACAAGGCATTGCGCTGTCATGGCCATCATGAATCGCCTACAAGAAGGGCGATGTATCTCGCGAGCCAGATGGATTCAGAGCCATCGTTTTGTCAATATCGTATGAAAACTCATTCCACCAAGCACTTCTTTTCGACCGATCAGCAATCATCAAGCAATGCCTGAAGACCTTCGACTACTGGCCTTGGATGGCGGTGGTGTTCGCGGGTTGTCTGCGCTGATTATCTTGAAGAAGCTCATGGAGACCGTCAATCAAGACGCGCCGCCGAAGCCGTGCGAATACTTCGACATGATCGGCGGGACGAGCACTGGCGGGTGAGTCGACGCAATGCACGGAAGGAAACAATTTTTGCTGATTAGATAGCCTGATTGCGATCATGCTTGGCCGGCTGCGGATGACCATTGACGAGTGCATTGACGCCTATCTCGACTTGTCGGAAAAGGTTTTCCAAAAGAAGAAAAGTAGATTTGGATTGACGGGCCAGATAAGAGGTCGTTTTGACTCGATGGAGTTGGAGCGGGCGGTGAAAGAAACGATCAAGAAGAAGGGCCTGCGTGATGATGTGCTCTTGAAGGACAGCGATGAAGCAGCCTGCAAAGTGTGAGTTGGTGTTTGTCTAAGATGAAAGTCAACACCTTGTTCTAACTGACAATGTTATCAGATTTGTATGTGCCATGAGCAAGCAGACCAGCGGAACCGTGTGTCTTACGAGCTATGCCTCTCCGCGTGGCAATAGCGACCTGCTCAACAGCGCCAAAATATGGGAAGCATGTCGTGCAACATCGGCGGCAACGAGCTTTTTCGAACCGATTGCAATTGGTCGCTACGGTGAAGAATTTGTGGACGGTGCGACCGGCGCAAACAATCCAGTAATGGAATTGTGGGACCAAGCGAAACTGCTATGGGGCCCAGAGCCACTTGAACGCAGGGTGCGGTGTCTTGTATCGGTAGGCACAGGCTTGTCAAAGCTGGAAGCCTTCTCACACGATCTACGCCATATCATCCCGAGGCTTGTCGCGCTTGCAACCGAAACGGAAAGGACGGCCGAAAGGTTTCGGCGCGACAAGGCAGATTTGGGAACCAACTATGGGTATTTCCGGTTCAACGTGACTCGCGGGTTGGAAGATATCGGGCTTGAAGAGTCGAAGAAGAGGAACCAGATTGCGGCGGCGACGCATCATTATATCGACTCTGAGGATGTTCTCACGCAGATGAGATCCTGTGCCGGCACATTGGTGGATCGAGGACGTGAGTAGTAATATTGGCTCAACAGACATTCTTTCCGCTAAGTCGTAGCTCAGATATCGGTCAATTTCGAACTGCATTCACTCTTGAAGGCACCGCTCGAGTGACAAGCTTTATAGAACGACCAGAAGAGATGGCGAGGCTCGAGCAAGTGCTTTTGCCGGGGCGAAAAGGGATGCGGCAGAAGGTTTTCGTGCTCCACGGCCTCGGGGGCATAGGCAAGACACAGCTTGCGCTAGAATTCGCACATCGATACCGTGACGAGTTCAGCTCAGTCTTTTGGCTCAACGGAAGCAGCTTGTCCAACCTGAAGCTGAGCATCGCGAAGTGCGCTGCCAGAATTCCCGCCAATCAGATTTCCGATTCAAGCAGGCTCTATTCGACGAGCCTCGAGGGCGAGCTTGACGATGTGGTGGAGGAAGTCATGGCCTGGCTTGCACAGCCAGAGAACACCAGGTGGCTGCTGGTGTTTGATGGCGTCGATCGTGACTACAGCCCACGCATTGCCGATTCCCTCTCGTATGACGCGCGGCGTTACTTCTCTAGTAAGACTCATGGATCCATCTTGATCACAACAAGACTGGCGCGACCTGAACAGCTCGAAGGCTCGCATCTGGTTCGTAAAATGAACAGGGTGCAGGCGCAGGAAGTTCTGCAAAGTTGGTGTAGCCAAAAGTTTGGTAGGTGTTTCATGACTGGGGCATGGATGGACTCTTGTAAGAGCTAACAAGCCGCAGACTCGGAAGAGAGTGATCAGCTCTTCGAATTACTTGATGGCCTTCCTCTAGCGATTGCACAAGCAGGGGCACACTTGCAACAAAGTGGCATCAGTCTCTGCACTTATCTCGCCGGCTACAAGCAACAGTGGTCAGAGCTTATGAAGATGAGTGACGAGCTCGGACTGTCACCATCAGATCACCTTGACCGCACTCTTTGGACAACGTGGTCCATATCGTTCGATGCAGTCCAAAAGCGCGACCGGCTGGCGGCAGACCTGCTGCGTCTGTGGTCGTTCTTCGACAACAAAGACTTGTGCTTTGAAATGTTCGATACTGCGTTCTCTGCATCTCGAGAGGCGGAGGCAGAAGTGCCCAAGCTGCTTGAAAGTTTGGCAGCCAGTCAGCTGCTGTTTACTCAGTCCATGGTTCTTCTGCGCAGGTACTCGTTGGTAGAGAGCGTCGAGGGAGGAGATAGCTATGCTATCCATCCCGTCGTTCACCGTTGGGCGCGCAACGCAGGTGGTCCAGACTTTGATCGAGGACTAGCGCGTCTAGCGGCAGTGGTCGTAGGCTTTGGTGTTCCAGCAAAGACGGCCAAGAACGGCCCGGTGATGCAGCGCCGACTTCTTCCTCATGCAGAAGCATGTTACGAATTGGTAGTAGGGGATACAGACGGCAAGAGCGAACTTGGAACGACAAGCGAGGAATGCGGAACGTATCTGAAAGCTATCCACCTGCTTGGCATTCTCTACACGGATGTAGGCCGACCCAAAGAAGCAGAGGCTTTATATCTAAGAGCCTTGAGAGGAAATGAGCCTTGGGGAGCAAAGCACATCATGACCCTGAATACCGTCCACAACTTGGGATGTCTCTACGCAAGCCTTGGTAGGACCACGGAATCGGAGACCGCGTACCGGCGAGCGTTAGCGGGATTCGAAGAGACAGTTGGACCAAATCACAGCCTGACACTCGATACTGTCAACAATCTTGGCATACTCTTTAAAAACCAGGGCAAATTGAAAGAGGCGGAGGACCTGTACTTGAGGGCACTGAGAGGTAAGAAGGATGTGTACGGATCGGAGCACGTATCGACATTCGAGACGATCAACAACCTAGGAGTCTTGTATCGGATCCAGGGGAAGCCACACGATGCAGAGGCGCTCTTCTTACAAATTTTGAAATGCGACGAAAACATTCTAGGGAGCAAGCATGCGTTGTCGCTTGACGCCGCGAGCAACCTCGGACCTCTTTACGCAACGCAAGGCAAGACAAAGCATGCAGAGGACCTGTACTTACGGGCACTGGAGGGACGAGAGACGCTGTGGGGACCGCATCATGCAACGACGCTCGATGTCATTCATAATCTCGGCAACCTCTACGCAAGTTCAGAGAGGACGGAAGATGCGGAGCGAATGTACTCACGGGCTCTTAAAGGCTATAACGAGGTGTGGGGTGCGAAGCACAAATCGACCCTGGATACACTCAACGGCCTCGGCAGTCTCCGCAGGAGGCAAGGCAGGTTCATAGAAGCGGAGGGGCTTTTCCTCCGAGCTATCAAGGGGTGTGAGAAACTGTGCGGACCAGAGCACACTTCGACTCTCGATGCTTTGAACAATCTGGGAAACATCTACGTCGATCTGGATAGATGGGAGGACGCCGAGGAGACTTACAGGAGAGCGCTGAAGGGCTTCGAGCGAGCGGAAGGAAACCACGAAGACTCCATTCGTTACCTTCGAGATAGGCTTTCGACAATCAGGGAGATTCGAGGTATGTTGCCCTGTGTCAGGACAATACTAAAAAGGCTCTGGTTGGACCTGACCGTATTCCAGAGAACGTCCAGATATCGAAGGAGATCGCTCCTGCTAGCGAGATGGAGTGTTCTGATACAAAAAGCGAGGTTTTGAAACTGTGAGAACTGAGATCTCGCTCCATCTTTGTCCGGAAGAAGATAATGGTACCCTTATGCAACGTATTTTCCCGTTCAGATGGATAGTTGAGTAAGGCGAGGTGACACCTTGTTGAGGTGCGTGACACAGGCACAATTTCTGACTGTGGCGTGCCGAATATGATGGAGCCCGTAACATGCTATGTTCGCGACATCGAATTGTCTTGAGATTCAATCGGTGCTCTGTGAGTGTAAGTCGCAGAGTAATACCTCGTAGACACAGTAGCGCTTAGGATTATCTGATGTAAGGAAGCCCCTCTTTTCTTCCCTGACCACAGCGTAGGGAAACCCGGAACGAACACTGATAGTGAGTGGATCATGAAGTGAATAAAGTATCCTGACGTTCGACACGCAGCGAGACATGCGCGTTTATAAGAGTTCGATCTCCACTCATTATGTTCTTTTTTGGGAAAAGCCAAGGCTCTGACGCTGGGATCGCGAAGTGAGCTGTGCGTTTGCTTCTTAGATATCAGCGAAAGGCAGGTTTGAGGCAATATCTAGCTTTAAAAAATAGAATATTTAGAAGAGTACGTAAGTAGCTTTATAAGCTTAAAATACTATTCTAAAGCTAAATTAGTTTTTACTAGTAGATAAAAAGTATTATTTAAGTCTATAATCGTAGCCTAAGCCTAAAAGAGACTAGCGCATAGGTTGTAAGTCGAGCTTTCTTTACTTCTAATACAATCTAAGCGCTATACTTCTCTTATACTTCTTTTATACTCTAATAACAATACGATTAATACTCTATAAGTTAACGAGCCTACGTATCTAGCGATGCGTAGAGCTCGCTGAGTTTGATACGCACTTATGTCTACGCTTCTGATTTCTGGCTCTACTCCTACTCTAAACGCATCAATAAAATCAACTCCTGCCAAAGCACGGGCCACACATAGGATCTCGCCCGAGAAGGTCTCTAAGATCCTATGCCACCGCGAGGTTGAGGGCGTAAGTTGCCTCTAGAGCTTCCTTAGAGCCAGACCTAACATTTGAGTGACAGTCCGCGCAATTCCTAGTGCGATGGACGACCAGTAAGGAGCCCATCGTGCCACCACGCGCGTTTGCAAGCTGGCACCCTTTAGAGGAGCTTTCCGGCGCTCTACACTTCGTGCAAGCGTATATTGAAGGTCTCCCTGTTCCGGGCTCGTTAGCCACGCGCAATGCGGCTCTCGCTACTCTCCCTCCCGATGCGAGACCATTGAAGCGAAAAGCGCCGGGTCTGCAGGAGGTGGAAAAGTCACGTGACAGCTCTGTCAACAACACCGGCCTCCTCACTCCGTTGCCTTCACATTTGAGCGCAAGTCGCTCAGCTTCGGTGTCTAGTTTGGATGCTGCTGTGTCTGAAGCGGACGACCAGCAGGATTGGCGGGAGGTCAAGGTTTACAATGGCATTCTGCAGAAGAGGGAAGGTCGGATCACGGTAAAAAGGGTGAGTACTCTTTCACATCTCAGTACTTCCACAAGCTAACTTGACATAGCCCAAATCTGCAAATGTGGCGTCAATTGATGCCTCAAAACTGCCGACGCAGGAAATGCTGGACCATGCTGCTGCTACCCCTGGACCCATCACTGCCGCCGAGCGCCACATTCGGAACGCTTTCATGGAAAAGCTGAGAAGTGTTAAAGGAGTCTATCTCGAGAACGAGGTTGACGGCACCACTCCATCATTAGACTTCGAGTTCATCGACAAGTTTGTACTGCGAGAGGGTGTGGTAGCGTCCGACCCAGAGACCTACGAGGGATGCAATCTGCCATGCAGACCTCACATGGGCGGAGCCTGCGGATGCGAGTACACAAAGCTGTGCACTTGTCTCGAATATGCGGCGGTCGACGAAGAGAGACTGCTCAACAAGGATCCAGAGAGACATCAGCTGTACGTTGAGCAGAGAGACTCAGGAGACCTGATCGATCTCGAGGGCCTGCCAAAACGCTTTCCCTACTCGAAACCCGGCGAAGGCGGCACGCCCGTCCTGCAACCCTTCTACCGCGAACAAAGGCACCCCATCTACGAATGCAACGCCAACTGCAACTGCGGACCCGTGTGCAAATCGCGACTCGTGCAGAAAGGGCGACGCGTAGACCTCACGATTTTCAAAACCGCCAACCGCGGCTGGGGCGTGTACTGCAACGAGAACCTGGTGATGGGCGAATTCATCGACGTCTACCTGGGCGAAGTTCTCACGAACGAGGAAACTTCCCGCCGCGAAGAAGCCGCCGACGCAGACAAAGGCAGCTACCTGTACAGTCTGGACAAATTCGTCGGCGACGCTAACGCCCCCTCCGAAGAAACGCACTACGTCGTTGACGGGCAGTACATGGGCAACGCGACGCGGTTTATCAACCATTCGTGCGAGCCCAATTGTCGCCAGTATACTGTTAGTGAGAACAAGTACGACACTTCGGTCTATCATTTGGCTTTTTTTGCGTATGAGGATATCTCGGCGGGCACGGAGTTGACATTCGATTACATGGACAAGGATGAGGAGGAAGAAGAGGATGTGATGAGGGCGCGAGAGAAGGCGATGAACGACCCGGAGAATCACGATAAGAGGCCTTGCAATTGTGGCGCGTGGAAGTGTAGGGGGTATTTGTGGACTTGAGGTGTGAATGGGGCATGAAAGTTTGAGGGGATGTAGCCGTTAAGCCCTGTTTCTGTTTGCCTGCAAGGTGTTCTCTGCGCGATTTCTTGTTCACGCTGAGCGGGGGTTTCTCGTTCTGCTTTCTGTTTGCGACTCGCAAAATCCCTTCGTCACATAAATCAAAGATGACAAAAGCGAAACCTTTTTTACTCTCTTCAGTTGTGATTTTCTCTATTCGTACGATGACCTCATTGCAAGATGACTGCATGTATTAGACCAGGTCGAATATTAAACATTAACGATCGTGCCGAAACTTGCCCTCGAATACTAGTAGTTAGAGATATCTCTGTATCCTAGCACTATTATTATAGAATGATGAATAAAGATATATATACTCTAATACCTATCCTCTTGTCTCGTATTCCAAAGCTACTTTATAGTATATTATTATCTATTTTATAAGTCTAAAAGCAATATAATGTAAAAGAAAGAAGATTGATAAAAACTTTTCTAGTTCGAAAAATATTTTTGCATTTCTGCGCTCAACTAATTAGGATACTTACCTATTCTATAGTTTTATTAGAGCGTTTATACTTCTCCGCTAATTTCACTTTTATGTGAATTTGCTTTGATCGAGAGATCAATAAATCCTAGAAAAATTACGCGACTCACATACTAGATATGTCCCCTCTCTCGTTGCGTCTATATCAGTTTCTGTACACGTAATTGACCGTCTTGAAGCAACTCGTTAAACGATGTTTGCAGATCATGAAAGGGATTCCATCTACTACACTTAATAAGACAGATCCCGACGTTAGCAGTCGAGCGTCGATCGGGACACACGAGTGTAGTGAAATTTCCTGCTCCGCTCAGTGCTCCCTACACCCGCGCACCATCCGCAGACCCCAAAGAGGCATTTATCGATCTCCCAGGTCTGGCTGGCGTAGGGAACGTGCCTCGCGTGGGTGGAATTTGACGAGCGCTTGACGAAGCGCGAGAACGCACGCGAACGCCGGTTCTTCCGATCGTCCGAATTTTAGGGCTGTATATCCGTCCACGCTGGCTTCCGGGGAGGGCGCGTGGGAGGGTTTCTTTGCTTTTTCTTGTTGATGAGCTTTGAGGAAGAATAGGTCATCGAAGACGAGAAATGAATATGCAGGCGGGGAGAGGAGGGGATAATGAGGGGATGCTGCATGCAAGATTCCTTGTAGTATGGTGGAGGGGAGAAGCGTGTCTGATATGTTGCCATTTGCTATTCGCGATGAGACTAGCTGAGGTATGCATGAGCTGTTCTTCACAAGCTACAGGGTAGCGATGATCATGTCGGTAGTGTTCGCGTGCGACCTATGGCTTTGAGTGATGGTTAGAAGTTCTATCAAACACTTTGACGTCGGTTGTATGTGGAGGATGAGAGCTTATAGTCCCTGTGAGGCATTCAATCATAGGAGAAATGATTGTCATAGAGACACAACATAACGCCTCAATAATCATTCGCAGGACAGATCAGATCGCCATGTTTGTCCACATCGGTTCGTAACAAAAAGCTAGCTAAATACAGCTGCAGCTGGGTTGGTGGGTGGGTAAATTGCTGGCAACAAACGACTTGACTTGGCAATCAATAATGCACGCAACGCTTCGGAACGAAGAGATGAACGGAGTGGTTCGGGGGAGGATCTTGGCTCGGTTTGGCATCGACAGAGATCGCCTTGAGAGGTTACATCAATTTTCTTAACTAAAACCAGCCTTTGAAATTTTGAAGAATCCTCCCGGGGCGGATCAGGCCTGCTTCCGTACAGGCTCGAGGGCTTGAGCTTTAGGTGATGATGAAACTGAAAGACTGCCTGTTCCGGCAATTTCAGGACTGTCCCGCCCAAGTTCCGCATTCAATCGATCGTGTATAATCAATTACTGACATGTATCAGGTTTGTATAACAATTCTGTGCATAATCTCCAGTAATATCAAGCTATGCATGACACCCACGTGGCAATGAATGAGTAAACCAGCTTTGCCTGGAGCAAGCCCTTCGAACCCAGTCATAGGCAATAAATTATTACTTAAATTTGTTCACCTAACTACACACAAATTGACGGGTTGCCGGGCTGAAGTCGGGCAGAGTCGCACACCTCGTTCGGGGAAGAAGCCCCACCGAATTGAAAGAGAGTGACGGGAGACTTTTCTCTGTTTCGCCGCGGCAGAGAAGGGAAGAAGGAAGAGCACGGCCACCAAAAAACTCGCACGAGCACCGCACGCCAAAGTGGTCAGTGGTTTAATCGCGGGCACACACGACTACTGACTACTGACTGCTGCTTTGCCTACCTCACATACCACTCACCTCTCTACCATCCTACCACCACCATTCCACCCCAATCAACGCTGCGCGCACGCTCGCTGCCTCTCCTCCGCCCACACGCCTATCCTGCATCACACCGCGCACCTGCCGATATTCTCCTCCGTCGTCGGCAGCCGTAGTGTCATCAGGCGTCTTGTGTGTCGCAGCAGCAGCGCTTGTTTCTTCAATCCCAACCCGCCGCCGCCGCCGCGTCCCATCGCTCCTTCCGCATTTGGACGTACCTGCCTTGAGCACACTCGAGTTGTTGGCAGCAATCATTCAGGGAAGGCACAACTGGTCTGTGTTGTCCTCAAGAAAAAAAGTTCATTACGGTACGCTTCAGCTCGCACGACCTCACTGCGCGACATCAACATCACCCGCTTCGATTTTCATACCACATCTATCCTTTCAACACCTCCACTCCAGCACTGCACACTCACCCGCCGCTCGGCCGATAACATCTGCCCTTCATCTGCACCGCTTTCGCTAATAGCAATCGCCGCTGCAGACCTCATTCAGGCCAATTCGACTCCCCGCCGCGACCTCGCGCGCATCATCATTGTTTTCTCTCCGTTCACTGCGCACTTCACGTCGCTTCATTCCCTTTCGCCGACATCCAACGCCGGTCGAAGCTTGCGCCGCGCACTTCACTCAGCATCATCCACGATCACACGTGCCAAGCTACCTCACGAATCACCACGAACACAGATACCAAACGACAATCTCGGGAGGCCCGCTGGTGACCTCTCTGGGTGAGAAGAGAAAGGAATTAGGCTTGCTCGCCAATATCCATCTGGTAATCACCGTCGCGTGATCTTGTCAGCGGTAGTTCTCCGGGCAAGGAAAGCAGTGCGGAGTGGGAAGGGATTTTTTATTCTGCACTTTTCGGTGCCCGAAGTTTTTTTTACCAACAGCAGACGGAATGGCCGGACCTGGGGTTTCAAGCCCGGGTGGCTTTTCTTACGCACAGGCGGCAAAGGGCCGTGCCTCTACAGCAGCTTCGGCGACGTCGTCGAGCAAAGTCACATCAGGCGCAGCGACGCCTGCCACCGGCCTCTTGTCGGATTTCGAGGCTGCCTCTCCCAGCAACTGGGCGGATGACGAAGAATTTGTCACAGCCGACAAGCAGTCGCAAACAAATGAGGAGTCACACGAGAAGACCAAGCCCTCCGAGCTGAAAAGTGTTGTCGAGCGTGCCAAAACCGAAGAGAAGGCTCAGACTAGCTCTGGCGTGTCGTCGCCAGACATCGCTGCTTCCGCGACCTCAAATGATGACGCATCCTCCGCGAACAACGCCTCTTCGCAGACCAGCTGGGACAACAAGTCTCAAGCATCGGAGACTCAGCAAACACCCGAAGCATCTGCCTCTGGATCATGGATTACTGCACGTGCCGAACGCGCTGAGCGCCAAAGCGGCTCGCACAAGAATGAGTCTTCGGGCAAAGGCAGGAAGAGCAAGGCGGAGAAGAACGAGGAGCCGCCTGCGCCACCACCAAAGCCCGTTGTCTTGACCGAAGCTCCTGCTCCCACGGTCAACCCATGGGCCAAGCGCGCCGAAGAGAACAAGGCGAAGCTGGCAGCAATCCCTATTCCCAAACCCGCCCAGGCAACAGGCGCCGCCGCCAACTTGAAGGAGAACCAGCGTCCTCGCGCCGACTCCAAGAAGAAGAACAACGCCGCCGCCGCCGCCGCTGCTGCTTCCTCCGAGGTCAACGGCACCGCCGAAGCGAAGAAATCCAACGCTTCTCAAGGCAAGCGCACCGACGAACAGCGTCCCGCCACCCGCCAGGGCGCAAAGCCCACGGCCGCACAGCGCGCCGATGTCAACGTCCCAGGTTACTCCAGACCAGCTGCTCGCGATGAGCGTCCAAATGTTGCGGCACCACCTCCCGTTAAGGACGAGGTCTCCTGGCCAACACCCAACACCGCACCTGCACCAGAGCCCAAGGAGCGCAAGCCGGCTCCCGAGAAGGACAGCGAGGAGAAGAACGACGAGAGTGCATCCGCTGGCAAGGGTCGTAAGAAGCAGGAGTGGAAGCCTGTCCCTGTCGTCCCCAACATTTTGTGGGAGACTCCTAGCATGCGCGAGAGGAGCACCCGTGGTAGCCCTTCGAGCAGCGAGGGTCGCAGCCGTGGTGGTGCCGCCGTTCGTGGACGCGGCAACTTCAGAGGATCAGCCAACGGCGTGGCCACTCGTGGCGCCGCACAACAGACCGGTGAAGAAGTCCGCAGCCGCGCGGAGACCTCCGATGACTCGGCAAACAAGGCCCAACGTTCCGCCAGTAGCTCTTCTCAGTCCCGCAACGCTGTGAAGCCTGCGCCTCAGCAGACTAAGGAGGCTACTGTGGGTGAGGCAAAGCCTGTGCAGCAGCGCAGCACCAAGGCCAAGACCGAGGCCACCCCCACCGAAGGCCAAGATGGCGAGACTGTCCCCGAGGCGATTCCCAGAGGACCCAAGGCAGAGGAAGTTGACGCCGCCACTCAAACCCGTGAGGGCCAAGCAGCACGTCCTACGCCTTTGGAGAAGCCTTCTGCTCGTGATGGAAACTGGAACGCTCCCGGTCGTGGAGCTAAGCGCGGCGGCCGTGGTAGGGGCGGTTCTCGTGAGTTTGTTAACGGCCACCACAATGCTCACCCCTTTGTTAACGGCAATGCTGGTCCCGACTTTTCTGGTGCCTCTCCATTCGGTGTGCCGCAATCTCCCTCTTTCCAGGCATCGCGCGGTAACCACCAGGGCGCATTCTCCGGTCCAGGTCGTGCAGGCTGGCGCGGCAACTCTCGTGCACAGTCTTTCCCAGTGGAGAACAACTACGGCAGATACCCTGCCTTCCCGGCTCAGATGCAGGCTTACCAGAACATGTTTGAATACGGCGGCTACCCTGTCGCAGCGATTCCTTACAACCCCATGATGGACCCGAGCTACCTCTTCGGCGTGGTTACTCTCCAGGTTGAGTACTATTTCTCTATCGACAACCTGCTCAAGGACATGTTTCTGCGCAAGAACATGGACTCTCAAGGTTTCGTCTACCTGGAAGTCATTGCTAGCTTCAACCGCGTCAAGACTTTGACTCAGGACTGGGAGCTGCTTAGACAGGTTTGCTTGCAGTCTGAGGTCGTCCAGATTCGTATTGGTGAGGACGGCAAGGAACGTGTACGTAAGAACCGCGATTACCAGCAGTTCATTCTCCCCAATGAGGAGCGTTTCCCAGCCGCTCGCCACGAGGGTCCCAAGCAGCTCGACATTCCTGAGCAGCGTATGCCCAACATCTACGGCCAGATGAACCTCAACCCTCACGGTGCTCTGCAGCCCATGGCTATGCCTCATCCCAATGGTCGTCGCGATACCGCGTTTGCCATGATGAACGGCGCAGCTCGTGGCGCTTTCTTCCCTCAGGCCCAAGATGGCGCCTATGCTGAGGAGATGCGTGGTCGTTCTCAGAAGTCGCCCGCGTTCGATAGCAACGCGCACAATGCTTTCATGAGCCACGGCAACGCCAGCACCGAGCCCGATGTCTTCCCCGACCACAAGCTCGAGCAGCTCACTGTGTGCGTCAGACTAAGCAGCCGCCGTGTGCCATACCACAACTCCGCAGCCCGTACGTTCTCTAATGGATCCATCGACCAGAAGAGCATCCCCGGTGAGATCAGCAAGCAGGGTTCTCAGACCCAGCCGAAGACCAATGGTGAGGCTGTCACAAATGGTACTACTTCTCCTGCAGCGTCTCGCGGCACCAGCCCATCTGCAATGAGCTCTCCTGAGCGTCCCGCTGGCGTTGCAGTGTTCTGGATTAAGGACACCGAGCACCCTGTCGGCACCCTTCCCTCGGACTTGACGCCTGAGCCTTACGTTCAGCTCCGCCTCAAGGCCTTTGAACAGCGCAACCATGCCGCTACTGGTACCTGCCCCTACGACTTGAAGGTTCTCTACCAGTTCTGGTCGCACTTCCTGATCCGCAACTTCAACAACCGCATGTACAACGAGTTCAAGTACTATGCCGACGCTGACGCCAAGGACCGCGTGTCTTTTGAAGGACAGAAGAACCTGGTTAAGTACTACGGCGAGGCTATTAGCAGCGCCAACTCCATCCCGGCTTGCGTCATCAAGGACTATATCGAGTTGGTCAAGTCTGAGGGCCCCAAGCCTGAGAGCACGGCCTTCAAGTCTCTGCAGGCTGCCTGGCGCAACAGTGCCCTCAACCTTCGCAACCGCAAGCTGCTGAACGACCACCTCGATGACGATCTCAAGGCGAAGCTCGAGGCCTAATCTGTGAGAGTAAATCGGCTGCTTCACTATTCATCAATCACTATCATCAGCATTTCCGCACATTGCATTCCTGGACCGCGCTCGCCTTCCGTAGGCTTGATGCGTCGGCAACTACAACATTCCTTGAAGCTCTGTTTTAGCGATTTGTGACTTTCACCTCGGACGCGGCACACGAATGTCGCTTAATCAACAGTTCACTGTGAATGCTCTTTTTGTTTCATCATTCAGCATCAACGATTGGTTTAGCCGGAGCGGCGTTCTCTGGTGTGCCAATTTCGAAGGTCATGGTACGGCAAAAGCAGGCGTTCCACCAAAAAGCAAATGGTTACATCGGCCGGTCGCTCGTTCTGTTCATTTATGGTTGCGAAAAAAGTTACCGCACGGCATAATCATGTCTTCATGCGACCGCGACTTGTTCTTGTTCTTGGGATTTGCGAATGGCGCAAAGAGGAATGAGTTCTTAGGTTTCCATGGACGCGACAGCAGCAGCATGGACTCGTGTCACCGGCATCACGACCGCTCAACCCACTCAGCGCCTGTCGGGTACGCTTCGTTTCACGACCCTCTTCACGAGTCCTGCATGCTCGCTGCTGCATATCCTCAATCGGCCTGCGACGACCACGTGCAAATGAGAGAACGAAACAACCCTCTCTTTTGCTACTCTTCTTTGCAGGACATTTATGTTTTTTTTTTTTTT
>MSJI02000688.1:0-37310 GCA_001931905.2 Cladosporium sp. IMV 00045 | reverse complement strand
TTTTTTTTTTGGGAGACGTACTTCTTGCATTGCGCTTGCGAATGGACCGGAGCCGTTTTTGAGGGATCGGTCGACGTACTCTTTGCCGGCGACTTGGTAGCGCATTTTGAGTCCTTCGTTGAAGAGGATCTCGTGCGCTTTTTTCACTTCGGCCTCGCTGTAGTTGGTGGCCATGGTCGCGGTTTAGACGAGAGCGGTAAGATCGAATGTGGTTCCAAGGCAATATCCAACAGTTTCTTGGTACGATGGGTGAGTTTTCTTATATGAAGTCCGGATGAGAGAAGAGAAGAAAATAGAGATCTTCCCTTGCTTCACGCACCGAAGAGGTCCGATGCTCTTTTTGATTCCCGAGGTGATCTACCAAGATATCACGGCAATCCGGAGTGTTGCCATTGGCGATCATGTGAATCATAGGAAGCTCGCCAGTTGCAGGCGTGATGTTGGCCATTTGCGGGGTTCCCATCTGGAGGATGAGGGGCAAGTAGCTCGGTCTGGGACGATGTCGGAGGGGTGACCTCGATATTCGATTCAGAGCTATAATCAATGATGCAGCCAATTGTCTGTGTCTGTATACCTGCAGATAAGAAATAACGTCAGGCTGGTTTGTTGATTGCGATCGGAACGTTCTACTCAATCCATATATCCAATACATCCCTTTGCCTTCAAGTATTGATCCGCTCCAATCACCCTCAAAGCATCAAACCGCAAAACGCATACTCAGTCAATACATTGCCAACTATTAACATGCCTTCAAGAATTGATCCACTTCCGCCACCTTCAGACAATCAGACCTACGTTACCGTCTCTCCCTTAGCAGGAGGCTTCATAACTCTGGCGGAACAATTCTTCGTCTCGCCCGCTGTCCATGATGCCAAACGAACAGTCCCCTCGCTCGCCTTCATGGTCTCCCACCCCGGCACCTCAGCGTTCGGAGCAGACCCATCAAAACCCTTCCGAATGATGTTTGACCTTGGACTCCGGCGTGCCAAAGAGCGATATCCAGAGCAACTGCAACAACACATCGACAATCGCACACCACACAACCTCTCCCCAGGCGTCGCAGCACAGCTCAAAGCCGGCGGCCTAGGCCCTGAAGATGTCAATCTCGTAATGCTCAGCCACGTGCACTACGACCACCACGGCGACCCCGAAGACTTCCCCAACGCCCAATTCCTCATCGGCCACGGCGCCATGGACGTCCTGAAAAACGGCCTAGGCGGCATCGCACCACATCAGCATTTTGTCCCCGACACCCTCCCTGACGAACGCTCAAGCGAGCTATCCGACCCCAAAGGAAGCGACTGGAAACCTCTTGGTCCCTTCCCAGCGACGCTGGATTTGTTCAACGACGGCTCCGTCTATGTGATCGACACGCCGGGCCATCTACCAGGTCATGTGAATCTGCTTTGCCGCACGAAGGATCGTTGGCTGTGTCTTTGCGGCGATGCATTTCATGATCCGAGACTGTTGACAGGTGAGAGAGAGATTGGGACTTGGACAGGGCCGGCAGGGAATACGCTTTGTATTCATCTTGATAAAGAGGCGGCAGCGGAGAGTATTGGGCGCTTGAAGGAATTGCAGAAGTGGGGTGGGGAGAAAGTGGAGTTGATTGCTGCGCATGATGAAGAGTGGTGGGAGAGGAATGGGATTAAGCAGTTTCCGATGCTCTTGTGAGATGAAGTTGTTGTTGGATTTGAAAGTTGTGTTTGATCAATATCTTGTAACATAACATGATTATCGGCTTAACTTAATTAACCAGAGCTGCCTTTTAAGTAAGTAGTATACAGAAATAAGTCAATACTACTGATCAAATGGTGATTCTGACTAATTTCAGGCGATATTCATGTTGTTGAGAGCAAGTGTTATCATGATATTTCTGTAGCTGCTGTACTGGCATTTGCAGAGTTTCTGATTGAAGTTCAACATGAAGTCAATCTGAGTTTGAACAAGATTTGGCTTCGCAATTTTGACTGAATAAGATCAGTTTTCAAGAAAGTAACTTGGACACATGACTTACAGAAAACTTTGTGTCAAAAGTAATATCGACCAGAACAATGCAAAGCAATCTATCCTGCGTGCGACATCATTTTTTTTAATGTACACTGTGCTGAGCAAACACCCTGGAAACCAGTGTGTTCTGTTCAAGCAGACTACCACCAAACATGTGGTAGACTATTCAAGTTGATTGTTTGAATAGAATCAAATCACGTGCTTGAAACAAGCTAGTCTCACTAATAGCAAGTCTCTATAAAGTTGTCAGCTTCTGAGATTTTCTGATCAAGTGATTCTGTAGCTGAAAAGTTCATCACAAGCTAATATCACTAATAGCCATTCTTTATAGAGTCATGAGCTTCTCAAAATCTCTGATCAAGTGATGTTATAACTGACTTGAAAAGTTGATCAAAAAGCTGAGTATGAATTGTGCAAAGTGTATAACGTAACATTACTATTACTATGCATATTTGAAGTCAATCAGTCTTTTGGTCAAGTGACTTATTAACATCAGATTAACTGAGATGAGTTATCGTCACTCAACCACCATTGCTGCTAGTGAAGCCAGGCTAGGTTTCTTCTGTCTCATCTTCAGATAACTCAATTGTGACTGTTCAACAATTTAAGTTCACGATAAGCAGCAAGCACTATCCATAAAGTGCTTGGAGAGCATACTTTTGTACGCTGGATCAGACAGCTAGTAGCCTAAGGAAACCAGATCAATTATGATTTACAAAAGAACTTGCCTTCGATTTTCAGCATGTCTGGATGCTTCCTGTCTCGCCATTTACGTTGAATCTATCAATCTTGAAGGCAAATTGTGGCCTGATAAATTCTGCTCTTGGCATCTCAGAATTGCTACAATTTCATCTTCAAGTTGTAGTATTTTGAGGGAATGTCTTGTGAGTTCATAGAAACATTTTTTGATCGATGTTTGAACTACATGAGAGCTAGAGCCAGCTTATACAGTGTACCTAATTTGATTTGGAAAGCTGACAAGACAAGCTACGCGCTGTGTTAGATATATCGCAGTCTTTAGAAGTCCGAAAGGGCACAAGATAAATTCCACCTGGCTAGCAGGAGTGGATGAATGCAATCGAATGCATAATCTGCAGTAGGGCCCTAGCATCTCTAGACCTCTTTAGGGCACAGAGCCTCACCACGTTCTAGGACTGATCACTCTTTGGTTTCCATTCCCTCAAAGCAATCTATGAAGCAATCACTAACCGAACTCGAAAAATCACTCACTGGACTTGGAAATCTAACATCTCAAACTACCTTTCAGAATTACATTCTTTTCGAGCCCTAGAGTGGACTCTCGATGTCATGTAAGAGACGTAGAAAGCGAAATGTGTTGCTAGAGAAAAGAGGTAAATCATGTGTTTTTAAAGATGTGCATGAAATGCCTGACTAAGATGAGTAAAAAAACCACAGAAAAAAAAAAAAAGACTTTACAGTAAAAGATGAGTAAGTTAAAGGGACGTCAATGCTTATCCCTACGCCTGGAACCAAAGACAAGATAGAACTAAACAGTGCTGATGAGTTTGTTTGATTTCATCGAACTTGAACAGTATTTGTTGAAATATGACTTGCGAAAGATGAGAAAATAAGTAAGCTATTTAATCTCGCCATCAATGATAGTAATTACCTAATCGATCACTTGAGTCAATTGCTAATGTGTCTTGACAAAGAGTGTGTATTCACAGTATTTCAGAACATCGACAAATTGGGAAAAACTTCAGTGACTCATTGCCAGAGAAAGCATTTGAAAGCAAGTCTCATTGATCATCATTTGAATGTTTCATAATAATAAACATTGAAATCTGCAATGTGTAGGATTTGTGAAAGCATATTATGTTAGTTCAATGTTTGGCTGATGATGCTCAAGTCAATCAGCTTGACAATGGAACAACGTTACTTAAAGGTTTTTTAAAGTAACTTAACTTGGTTTGAGAAATGTTCTAGCTTAGCTTTGAATATCATAATTGGCAACATAAGTTACCTTTGATTTTCTTTTTCAAGTTATTTCTTAAGCGGCGAAAGAAAAGTATCAGGCGAAATCAAATGGCCGCCTGCGAACATGGCTGGGGTCATTTTCCTCCCGCGTTACTTTTTATGGACGAATTCTGGATATGCTCATCCAACATCACCCAGAATACGTCTCCTTGGCCTGGGGAACGACGAAGTTGCTATTCGCGGTATGATAGAACAGTGTACATTCCGTCTTCCGGATGACGCTGACGTTGAAGACTCCAGCTATTCCAGAACCATGAGGAGCTCTTGACAGGGCTTTCGAAAACTCTCGCCAAAGTCTCCGGCGTTTTACCCCAGATTGAGATTCAGCTTGATCTCTACGAGGAGCCGCTGATCCAACAAGCAGCTGAGAAGATCTATGGCGTGCTTGTTGACTTGTTTCAGGAAATGATGACTTTTTACGAAGAATCGCCACTGAAGCATGCCTGGAAATCCTTCAGTCATCCCATGAGCATCCGGTTCAGCCCATACGTTGAAGCGATAACAGAGCAGTCACACTTCATGTGTGCATTGGCTTCTGCCCTGGCGAAACGAGAGCAGCGATCGAGGTTCAAGATGCTGAAGATCATGGACAACAACATCTCGGTGATGGGAAAGGACGTGTCGTTGATGGCCGTCGATTTGTCGAAATTGGTCCAGGTGACTTCATGTGCGTTGTCCGTTAGCTCGAATGACTTGATTCGAAACTGACGGGATCACCAGCTACTCAAATCGTTGCAACTGCCACCCTCTTCAGGGTAAGCGACCTCCAAGCGGCAGAAATGATATCCGAGACCAAGTCAGACGATTTCAGCGAGCCTTCAGCAACCCTGCAAGTCCGAGTGACCTTCTGTCAGAGGCGCCAAGCACGCGAACAGAAAGACATTGATGGCCTGTGGGCGTCACCAGTTCTGAGACATTGGAGCTGTAGTGCAAGATCGGCCATCATGCTGGTCCAAGGATCTCCAGACAAAGACTTCGAGAAAACGCTGCTCGGTACATGCATAGTCGATTACATCCGACAGTCGGCAGTTATGGTCCTTTGGGCGTTGCAAGTGCCGGGCTCGCGCAATTTCGGCGGAGCGACGACAGCGCAGCTTTTGAAGCACTTGACCGTGCAAGCTCTGACCGCGCGTAGCGCCACAATCAGTGAGAGTATATCCTCTGAGTTTAACGCAGCCCGTATAGCGAGCGCGGCAACCGCAGAGCACTGGGCCGAAATTCTCAAGCACGTCTTGCTAGGTGTCCCTCTTGTCTACATAACGTCACCGACGGGGAAGCGAGCCAGACGGTGAAGCGAGCCACCTATACTCCTACCTTGACTTCAAAAAGTCATATCTTTACGAATAATGGTCCGAATTAGGTGAAATTAAGCAAGCTCGTCCTCACTATCTAGTTCTATATCGTCTTCGACTTCGAGGCTCGGCGTAGGCGATTTGCGTCTTTTATTCTTCTTTTTTCGTAAAGTCTCTTTTTCGGCTTTTTCGACTTCTTCGAGGATTTCTTACGTATTAAGGACGTATTTCCCTTTTAGGGCGACGCGTTTACCTGTCTTACGTTCCCTACGTATCGATAGTCGACCCCGGGTTTCGTTAAGCTCGTGTTCTAGAAGGGTATTCCGGGATCTTAACTTTTCAAGTTTAGTTTGTGATCGCTTTATATATCGCTTCGAAGGAGTCGAAATCGAAGAGTGATCGATCACTTGAGTGATCGCATCTCGAATATAACGAGGCTCCGTACCCCGGGGAGGCCGGGAGTTAAGGACACGAAGGTCGGGGGACCCCCTATCGTCGAGAATAGGTGGTGGAGTCCGGGGGGGAGGGGGGGGGTCCGAGGCGTAGGAGGGGTCTATCCCTCGAGATAGGCCATATTCCGGTCGATTCAAAGCCCGATTCGATAGTACCGACGCGGAAGGTTCTTCCCCTAGCGATAGAGTAGCACGTAGCCCACTCGGAGCGGTGTAATCGCCCGGTCGACGCGAAAAATACCGAGTCCATCTGGATTCCGAGGTTCCTCTTTAGGGGCCCAAAACACGTAACGTCGAGAGGTTATAATAGATAAGACGAATGAGGTAGTAAGCAGACGGGGTCTATCTTATGGTAAAAGCAGTAAGATAAGAATCGGGCCGTAATATGACTCCCGTAGCCGTCGAATAGTAGGAGACGTCGTTTATCGTCATTTCGTCTCGTTTCGGGGTCGAAAAGGGTCGTTAACCACTCGTATGCGATTTGATCACTCGTCCATCCGGAAGTCGAGGTCGTATATCGCTAATTTGATCGCTCTTCGGGGGGTATCTACGACGAATTCATGTTCTAACTCTTATAGATAATTAGAGGTGGTAAGGCCCTTCCCGAGGCTCCTACGCACTCGATCGTAGTTATCCATTCCTACCGACCAGGTACCTTCTTAAATTTCATCTTATCTTCTTTAGTAACGAGGACTTTCGTAGACTGCGACGTGCCTAGCGCGTACCCTATCTCGTCGAAGTTCCAGATCGATTCGGAGTCGTACGAACGGGTCCCGTAGAGCGTAGCAAGCTGATCAAAAAATGCGATTATGCGATCTCGCGACGTCCCTTCGTAACGAGATGCTTCGAGCGATCGCGACGTGATCGTAGCTACCTCTGGATGCCGGGTACGGAACCTATCGAGCCAGTGCTTACCTAGGGGCTCGTATAAGACCTCGGGGTCCGATAAGGCTATACGGCCTTTCTGGATTTCGAAGGCTAGTTCTTTCGTAAACGCAAGAGTAATCGGGTTCCCGAGGTTCGCGAGTCGTCTAATCCAGGCTATAAGAGTATGTTCCTCGGCGATAGATAATGCTTGCTGTTTTTCGTGAGCCATAACTCGTGATTGCCGTCCTAATAGTCGTTTTTGAAGCGTAGCTCTCGGGATATTCGTCGCGTCGCTACACGCCCGAATCGAAGGATAAGTACCCGCGCGATAGGCTAGTATAGCCTCCTCGATAGCCTCGTTCGTATAGGAAGTCATAAGAAAGATAAGACGAAAAAAGACACGTAAAAATTTGGATTATGTACGAAGATAACGCGCGTCAAATTCTGGCTTGGCTCGCTTCACCGTCTGGCTCGCTTCCCCGTCGGTGACGTTAACTTAACTTAGTTGTAGACTTGAGCTTGCTGGCTCCAGCAGATGCGCTTCGAAACGAGGTGGCTCAGCTGTTCTTGAGCATCGCGCAACTCATCGACCGCTGCAAGCTTACCAGGCTGAAAGTCGCTCTCATTGGCAAGCGCCATGTCTTGCGCGTGAATTACGCATCTTCCAGAACAAAAGTTCTGGACGTTGATAGAGTCATGCCTTCCAGCTCCGGCGCATCAACAGGTCCACCTCGCCAGCGACCCAGTACGGGTGTAAGACGTGGCAGAGGCCGAGGTGCAATGTCTTTTCGATCGCAACTTCTTTGATTACTTAGCGTTTTGTTGCATGCTGTCAATAGTGGAGTCGTTCAGGCTAGTCATTTTTTGCGAAGTCTTGCGGCGTTTCTGCAAGCTACTGCTAGCCTCTTCCAATATATTAACTAAGTTACCAGTGAAATTGCATGTGCAATTGAGCCATGTCATCGTCAATAGTAACGTCATTCTAGAATTAAATTGGACAGTATCTCCGTAGGGGAAGCCGGACGCTCTTGCGCGCCGATTTCGCAGTTCTCTCACGCAACCTTCGAGAGCTCACTGTTGACGTTGAGATGAGTTAAGTGAATTTGAGAAAAAAATAAAATAAACTAAAAAAATAAATAAAACAAGACAGCTAGATTTAGATGCACTGATGAGTTGAATCGATCGAATTGATCAAGCATGCTACAATGTTAGTTGATTAAAGCTACAGTCTTAGGTAACACAAAAACTACAGTTTTGACTGACTTAACTTTCTGATCATTTGTTGTTCCGTTCAGTTGCTATCAAAAGGTTTTGGTGGCCCCTGTGCTTTTCAAAGATCCGTTCAGTTGCTATCAAAAGGTTTTGGTGGCCACTGTGCTTTTCAAAGATATGGAAGAATCAGGAGGCTGAGTTTTGTTTTGCTTGACCTTTTGAAACAATACTGCCCTCTATCTTTGGAAGATATGAAGGATCCAGGCTGCTTGCGTCTTGTCTCAGAATCAGTGCATCAATTTTGCAGAGTCTCGTTCATGCAATGCAAGTAACAGGTGTTCGATGCAAACAGGTCGATTTGACGAGAGAAGCAAAAGCATTGGAAGCTACTGAACATGTCAATGTTCCCAACAATTCTGAGTTTCACCTGTCTGTTAATGGGCGGGCAAGTCGCAAACAGTTCAATGAACTTGAGTTTTCAAACATGATAAATACTCTTGCTTTTTGTGATCAACTAAGCAATACCCATATGTCAAGTCAAAGTTTAGTAAAAGTGTACACCAAAATTATTCTATTAGATCATAATGCTGCAATTTACTAGTTTCATTCTGGGTATCAATCTAAGGTAGCTTCCATACTTAGCTTGTAAGTTACTGATTAGTAATGAGTTAACTATAGTTACCAAGACTAAGATTTAGTCAATCACAAATAGGTTGACATTCATGACAAATGTCTGTTCTTATCAAATTTGTAACATTATTCAAAGTCAGCCCTAGTGTTCTTACATGTTGTCTGTTTGGCTAAGCTATCGATAATCTTGATCATGTTAGGATATGTCAGACTGACGTAGACTCATACTCCATAAAGATTAGTAATCAGTGATGTCGATCAGTGGTTTTGATGATTGTGATCAACATGTAAAATAATGTGGTTCAAGATAACTAACTTAACTTTACACTGCAAACTTGTCATCTTCATCTGTTCTTAGAGGCATTGCTGAGATCAAAAATATTAAGCAAGTGCCTTGCGCAGCCAAGAGTTAATAATGACATCTAATGATTGTAACAGCAATTGAACTCCACTTAATGTCCCTCTCAACGCACAAGTGGACGCCCGCCCGAAACACAGATACGTCCTCAAATTATGGAGATGTTTACGACTGCATAGATAATCATCGTATTCATTCAGCTTCTTGCTTACAAGAACGTATTTTCATGATCAAATGGCTTCCTGCCAAAAGTCACAGGCATCGGGATAAAAGAGTGAATCTTCCGGTCCTTGAAGTCATTCGCCACCATTGCCACAAAGACATCCACCTCTTCCTTCTTCCAACCCAGACCTCTGATTAGCAGCGCGAGACAGAATCCTTCAAGGCCGTCCAGGCAGTTGATCATCGTCCGATGGCCAAGTTCCTTCATAAATGGGTCTTTGGGCCATGCGTTCGTGGGCCAGATGAAGTTGCGCTGCTGCACATCGACAAAACCCGCGTCTTGCATCTGTTGTACGAAGAGGTCGCAAACATCAGCGCCCATAGGCCTGCCAAAGTTGCGAGATGCCTCGCATAGTAGCTCGCCCCATTTGTGAATGTTGGTGTTCTTGTGGGTGCCGTCTTGGGAACGGACAGGAAGCTCGAATTCCTGGAGTTCCAACCAGCCACCAGGCTCCAGATTGCTATGTGTCCATGATTAGAGCTGCTTGTCATGAAGGGAAAGTATTAGAACTCACTCATATGCTTCCCGAAAGAGCTTCGGCCAGTCAGCAAAGCTACCTGCCATGAGTCTAGCATGGATCAAGTCGAATTTCTCTCGGTATACCCAAGAATCTTCCGCGTCGTCAACGATGAATTTCGCGTTCGGTGGAACACTAGGAAGGCCGGTCAGTCATCAGTTGGCTTGGTGTGCGTTAGGCGAGCTTACAGATCAGGCTGGCTTGGGCTCAGATCAATGCCGGTCACTTGACACTCAGGATTCTCATCGGCTACATAATAGTCTGTTAGTGAGGAGCTCAAATGCTTTTCGCCACGAGACAAATCAAACCAAGATCGATGGCCCAGATTCCAGTCCCCGTGCCGATATCCAGTGCATTCTGGAGCTTCGAGAGCGGCGAGAGATACAGCTTTCCACCATAGGTCATGCGAAAAGCATCGTGCATGAAGTCGAGCCGGGAAGATTCACGCTGAGAAGTAATTAGATCGTCTCGATATCGACTTCGGTGAAGTGGTGGGTTTTACCAACCTCGTCGTTGGGAAGATAGTATTTGCCATCTTTGTAGGCTGGACGCTGTTAGCGTTATATCAATCCGGTGTGTACAGCAGAGTCGGAACTCACCATGATATGTTCGTCCATGTTCTTCACGGTATCGGTAGATCGAGCTCATTATTGAGGTCGTTGTGCTTTCCCTGTTGGACTGGTTAGCTTCAGGCGATTCTCTCAATGACACCGATGAGCTACGAACGTATCACTTCCGAGCGCGGAATCGCTCTCTGCATCCTGTGAAGCATCAACGTTAAACAATCATCTCGACACCAGGGCGCCTCGTGGGCCAGATCTCATTTACATCAATCTCCAGCACATGGTCATCTCCAGGTTGATCCTCTAGACCCTGCTGTGGCTCATGGTCAAGATTTTGAGCTTCTCTATCAGCTTCTGAGGGTGCATTCAAGGTGGTGTTGTCTTGTTGAGTCTGCTCGCCGTTGACTTCGACAGTCTGCGGTGTGCTCTCGCTCGCTTGAGGTCGGGAGCCGCTAGAAGCCGCGTCCAGTCGGGCCGCCGCCGGAATCGCTTCGTCAGGTCGGCTTGTCGGACTTGTCTGCGCATCCATCGTGATGCCTTGGGCGCTTTCATCATTCACGCCATTCTCGACCGGTGCGGAAGAGGAAGAGGCAGCAATGTCGTTCTGAGCAGCCCTAGCTTCCATCGTCGACACTGTTTGCACGTTTCAGCTTAAAGTTACGGTAAAGAAGGTTTGGAGGTGGGCCGAGGCGCTGAACGTACCGCTACTTGAATGCGATGTCAGCAAAGGGCGCGAGATCGGAGTATGGAAACGATTGACTCAAATACTCGTCGCAAGATGATGCGAGCGCTGCGAGGCATATGCAAGAGCGCTCAGTTGGCAAATAAGTTGCCGAGCCTTCTTTGCGACCCGTGCAAGTCAACAAATGACTCGGGCATTAGTATCGTCGTTAGCGAGTTGGATGCATGTCGGGCCGTGGCTGACGGGGCCGAAAAGGATTGTGACAGGCATAGGACGGCTAGGCGCTTGGCCGCGAGGTGACATGGAACTTCTATATGGAGACTGTTGACGAGAGCTTTTGATACTGACGAAGACTGAATTGCTTTGTTCCCGCGCAACAACCAGCTGGCAAGGGTCGCGATGCTATTCCCTCGTTGAAAACGGGACGGGCTCTTCAATTCGGCTTCCCTTACCGCCGTGACCTCGGCAAAATGCCGATGATACGTTGAAACCGAAGACTAGCCTGACCTGTATCACCTCCGCGCTCAGGGTGAGCTTTTAGCTCGATTCGTGGGTCGTCAAGCTGTCAAATGCCGTTGAGCAAGGTTGATGGTCCGCCAATCGAAAGAAGCCTTAAACCCCAGCGTGGCATCTTATGAAACGGAAGGAAGTGCCTAGCGCCTGGTTGCATGTGGACCTGCACGTCTTTAGCACGTGGGACCATCTCGTGCACTTGCGTCAGGCTAGAGGCAGCAATCACCTAAAATGACAACAACGACGAAATTCCCCCACGACGATCTGCACCGACCCTGGAAAATGAGGTGCGACAGGATATTTCATGAACAAAGACAACGCCCGCGCTATTTTCAGCCACAGCTTGCCGAACTGCACAAGCATAGCTAAGCAACTCTGGCGAGAAGCCCTCAGGGCTCGTGGCTATGTTGACACGGAATGAGAGACATCCAGTGTCGAGGATAGGACATGTCTCTTTCCCCACGCACCCGGAGCATCGGTGCCTCAACAAGTAGGGATTAATATCGGACGCGTATTGGGAATCTGCTGTCGTCTGCCTTGATTCGGGTACTTCTTCGGTGGTGCTGAACCCTGTCAAGACTGCAGCGTCAGCAACGTGGGGGTAGGCCGTTATCGTTATGTTTCCCTCATGCGAACCATTTTCAATGAGCACAAGCATGGTCTCCACTGTCGCAGGTAATGGAGTTCGGTGTGGTCCTTCGGCTTGGAAAGGACGACCCCAGTCGGATGCTATATCTGGCATCAAGTGCAGCTTCGACAGATGAGCAGGCTGGGTCATGTCGAGTGTCGCAGCGACGCTTTTCAAAGTCCGCACTGCAATGCTATCTGCGAGAGATTATCTTCACAGATGTTATGCATGCGTTGAGCTGCAAAAGGATGCCCGAGGTGCAGAGGATGCCTTGCAGTGCGTGCAACCTCCTAGGATATCGCCCATCTCGCCATTGCTGCGGTCCAAAGGACGACAACAGATGCCTCGGTGATGGGAGATATGACTGATTCATGAGGTGGAGCTCATTCCTGCGAGGCTCGTCTGACTTGAGAAGAAGATCTGGACTCGACCATCTTTCATATACGGCGACTTACCGATTCGCGGAAGACGGGACTGAGATCTCCGCTGCGTCTGCCATCATTCGGTCTGATGCCGCCGTCGCAAAGAGGCTTCATGCAGGGTCGTTATCTCATTGGACCATTGAGTTTTGAAGGACTGAGGTAAGCAACTCGGTGCATAAGCAGTGCGAACCGCAGAGGTGCTATCTTGAGCGACGGTCAAACATCACGCAATTCTCTGTGATCCGTATTTGATGCCCCAAGCAAATGATCACACAAGGATCAGGATCTGGCAAGATCGGCTAGCCTGTCAACTTGGACTCCGCCCTTTTAAAATCTTTTTCAAAAGCTCATGTATTACTTGATAACTCTGGTTGAACCAGATGATCAATGGCTGCGTCAGGTCACTATAAGTTTGAGTGCCCAGCGTCCTGTCTTAATTACTCAAGTATTCACGCAGCTTCAAAGGCCTTCGCAGGTTTTCTGATCGGCTCAGATAACATCACAACACCCGAGTCCAGCAGCGCCATCTGCTAACCTTCGGTTGCAAAAGCTACATGATAGTAAGACAGCAAGCTCCTGGGTATGCAGCACGGAAGCACAGCACGCAAGTGGCCACGCAACAGTAGGAGCATTCTCCAAGGACACAGCATTCAGCTAGTCAAATTCTCGGGATTTTCATCTCGAAGCCGTAAATCCTTCTTTACGAGGTTCCAGAACCGACATCACTGCTTGACAACGCTCGTCAAGGCGCAGTGAGTGAACTCTTATCTGATACTAGCCCTGATACAGAAGCTCCACCCGGCTTTACCTTTGACCTCGCAGATATCAGTATCACCACTATCAACATAATGCGGGGGAAGGTTACATATACGATATATGGCCCGCTATTGAACACCTTCTCCGCACAGGATGTTGCACGAGATTGCTTCGCAAGCCGATAAGCATCTCGCAAAGCTTAGCTTGATGGTGTACATAAATACTTCGTCCAACAGCCTTCGGTTGGCCTTCAAGACTGCGGTGTCGTTACCTCAGACCGATCGAAGGACACCTTTCACGCTTACACACGTTTACAATCTCGATTAGGAGCTGTGCTTTGCCTGACCAACGATTCCACTCTTCTTAGTCCCTCGAATCCCCACCATGGAAGATCTCAAATCTCAAACTACCAAGGATGACATCCAGCTTGCGCAACTAGGACACGCTCAATCTTTCAGCCGCCAGTTCTCAAGATGGTCTATGCTGGGCCTGGCGTTCGCAATATTGAACTCGTGGACTGCCCTTGCAGCTTCTCTTTCACTCGCACTGCCTTCTGGAGGACCTGTGGCCGTCATATGGGGCTTGGTGACCGCTGGTATATGCAACTTGTCTCTCGCCGCAAGCCTGGGAGAGTTCCTCTCTGCGTATCCGACTTCTGGCGGCCAGTACCACTGGATAGCAGCCATATCACCGCAAGGCTGGAAACGTGGGCTCTCTTGGGTCACGGGATGGATCAATGTCTCGGGCTGGGTAGCACTGGTCGCAACAAACTCCTCGCTGGCCAGCACTTTGATCATCAACATCATCTCTCTCGAGGTTCCGGCGTATCAATACCAGAGATGGCATCAGTTCCTCATATTTCTTGGCGTTACGATACTCGATTTCGCTGTCAATGCATGTATGCACACACTTCTGCCACGCCTGAACAGCGTGGCTCTGGCGTGGAGCATTTCAGGCTTCGTCGTCATTTCGATAACGATCCTCGCCACAGCCGCTCCGAACTATGCCAGTGCTGAATATGTCTTCGGAACTTTCTTGAACACGACGGGATGGCCGGATGGTATTGCATGGCTACTGGGTCTTCTTCAAGGTGGTCTTGGTCTCACCGGCTTCGATGCTGTTGCTCACATGATCGAGGAGATCCCAAACGCAGCAGTCGAAGGACCCAAAATCATGATCTACTGTCAACTCATAGGAATCACGACCGGCTTCCTCTTCCTCATAGTCGTTCTTTTCGTCTCAGGCGGTACGGCAAACCTGGACAACATCATTTCTTCCCCGGCTGGACCTCTGCTTGAGATATTCTATATTGCCACAAACTCCAAAGTCGGCGCTGTATGTCTGCTGATGTTCCCGTTGGTGTGCTTTCTTTTCGCCGGTATGGCTGTGATGACGACTTCATCTCGGATGACCTTCGCATTTGCGAGAGACGGCGGCCTTCCCATCTCTCACCTTTGGTGGAAAGTCCACCCAAAGCTCGGCGTGCCAATGAACGCTCTTCTCCTGAACGTCTTCATCGTGGTCATCTTCGGATGCATCTACCTGGGCTCAACAATCGCATTCAATGCTATCATAGCTGCTTCCGTGGTCGCTCTCGGTGTTAGCTACGGCCTGCCTATTGCACTCAACGTCATGCAGATGCGGCGAAAGCTACCGGAGCGCATGTTCAAACTTCCAGAGTGGCTTTATTGGACAGCTAACATCATTGGGCTGATCTACATCATTATCACGACAGTGCTGTTCCTGTTTCCCCCACAGAAGCATGTCACTGGAACTTCAATGAACTACTGTGTCGTTGCATTTGGTATCATCATGATCGTGTCAGCTCTGCAGTGGATTTTCGATGGTCGTAAATCATACGAAGGTCCTCGAGTCACTTTGGATCCTGCAGATCACGTTTCTGATGTAGCACCTACTAAAGTGTGAAACCAGTAGCACATCATGTATTGACAGACAAAAGCCACCATTACACAGATATTACAACCCTCCAAATCTCACGAGTGAACCATTATCAGATCCCATTGCATTTTCTCACTACAGTGACTGACTAAACTCATCGATAACACTTCGTGGCTTGCTAAATTTACCCAGTGGCTTGTATACAACATCATCAAACCCAAATCCTTTTGGTCCACCTATCTCAATACCTCTTTGGCTCGATGTCCATTTCTCCGAGGCCGTTATGCCGAGCACAACAACGGGTAGACCATAGCGGTAATCTTGCGTACCAAGTGCTTCTCCATCTTGTGCATCGATGACGGTGATAAGGTCAGGTACACTTGCGACGATCTAAGACGGAGGTTAGCAAGAATTGCTGGGGCCGCATGCACGAAGGTCTCATCCTGCTAATCTTGGTGATAGCTGCGTGAGCACATACCTCTTCTTGACCGTCCTCGTTCGATTTTCTAGCAAGAATATTCTCATTCTTGAACGGTATTGTCATCTTGGCTTTGACAGCGTTCGGACCTTCGCCTTCAATTACAACCTCACCGTACGCATGACCCATCCTCAAACGGCGTTCCACCCCGACGATCTTGCCTTTGAATAATACGCAAGCCGACTCTGCACCACCGACTTCCGCAAAAATAGCTTCAGCCACATTGTCGATGTTTTTCGTGCAACGGGCCAGCATTACCGCACGGCCGATCCGCCATGCTAGTGAGATAGTCTTTTCGACGACCCATGTCTTCGTGTTCTTCCCGCTAACAGGCCCTTTAGCACAGCCAACGTGAGAACCCATCTGTGACAGCGCAGCGCGCAAAGCTCGCTCAGCATCAAGCTCGGTGGGCGCTTTTGTCATGAACTGGAAGAAAAGCAGTCAGCAAGAGAATGTCTATGACAGCTTTCCTAGCTTCAATAAGTAGGACCTTACAATGATTCTTCCATTGCCATCAGATATGCAGGTGGGTACCATCATGGCCTTTTTCTCATACACTACTGGCGTAGTCTGCCAGGATACGGGATATGCTCTTCCCATCCAGTCGCCATCGACAGTTGGAATGTCCATGTTGGATGATGCACCAATTATTAGCCCTTGAAGGCCGTTACCACCTCCGATTTCGAGAGGTATTACGACATCAGGCCTGATCTTCAAGTAATTGTACAGCTCTATTTGAGCCTCGAGCATCCTGGTATCTAGATATCAATGATAATACGGATTGGGCATAATGTAAACAACTTACTCATCGCCGTACGGTTTCTCAACGGACACTTGGGGAGACCCTTTCCCACCACCACATGCTACTACATCGTCATCTTTCAGATCATGTGGCGAAACGACTCGAAGTATAGCACCTGATCTCTTGAGCTCACGCAGTCGAAGAAAATGTTGGTACGGGCTTCCACCGCCTCCTGTACCGAGGATGTAGCATCCTGTTGATTTGAACTCCAGATCGAGTTCTGACAAAAGCCACTGGCGCTGTATGATCTCAGGCCTGTAAGAAACGATGAAGTCTTTTGTCAAAGCGGGCTTCTGCAGAGCTGGGTCAGAGGGAAGCTTGACTTTTTGCTCGTTGGGGTGTTCGCCGTCTTCGATATCCTCCTGGTCATTATCGAGGAAGTGCGTGTAAACTTCATCAGCAGCTCGAGTATAGTCAAAACTACCCACAGCTTTCACAATCATGCGTGATTTGTCTGCGATGTATTGTAATGGAAAGCTGTCCATTTCCACAACGCTGACAGTCTGTCGCAATGCACCGTTCAACACAGCTGCATCGATTGCTTTCTGCGAAAGCTCGTCCGTGATCTGCGTTTTCGATCTTCCTTCGGTGCTGACGACCAGATCAACAGTGCCACCCACCAAAGCCGTGGCGGCACCAATAGCATTTGCCACACCGGACCACTTTGGCTTGACAACCTTGCTCGCGCCAGCGAGATGATCTGGAGCGATGACTGCGCCTCCACCGACAAGTACGACAGGAATGACTTCGGGTGAGGTTTTCATTGCATCAACGACGCCTTCCAGCATGCTCTTGACCCTTTCCTAAATTCGAATAGACTTGCCTGAAGATCTGAGTCTTCTACTTTTGAACGATCGCCAATGTCCAGGCCTTCGTCAGCAAGCACAGTGTAGTCGGTCGTGGTGGGAATGTGGCCGCCGAAGACAAGCGCCTTCTGTGTGATCTCGTAGCCCACGCTCTCGGGGCCAACGATGAGCTTCCCGCCTTGGTTTCGTCTCACTAAAGAACCGCCTCCGAGGCCGATGCTTCTGACATCTGGGTAGGAAAAATTGGTGCGAACTTCAGCAATCTTGCTGTAAGCTGCCGCTTGTCGGGGAAAGCCATTCTTCTGGAGAAGACCGACATCTGTAGTCGTTCCACCAATGTCCACAACCATCATCGCTTCCTGCACTTGTCCCTGCAGCAAAAAGGCCGCGCCTCTCATGCTGTTCGTAGGCCCACTGGAGAATGTGCGAATAGGAAGTCTTGCCGCTGCTGGAGCAGATAGTATGGTGCCGTCGTTCTGAGTGAGGAAGATCGGACAAGCGATCTGCAAGTCAAGAATGGCGGTCTGAAATGAACGGATTGTACGACGAGCAAATGGTAGTATAGATGCGTTCAGAATGGTCGCATTCTCTCTCTCCAGGAAGCCAATGTTTGCTACTTATTTTGAACAAACAACATCCGCCTTGGGGAAGACGTCCCGAACGACAACTGCAGCTGTCTCCTCTTGCTTGTAGACAGCGTCGATAGGGCTAAAGATGCCAACAATGGCAATACTCTTTATCCCTTGGGCTTTGATCTCTTGACCATGGCGTCGAACCTCGTCTACATCCAGCTCGGCGATCAAGCTTCCGTCGATCTCCAGACCACCATCAACCGTGCCTCTGTAGCCACAAATGATGTTGCGAAGCTCGGGTGGCCAATCGATGCCGATGGGAATGTCTTTGGAAAAAGGTCCGCAAAGTCGAATCACACCAACCTTGGCCAGGCGAGACTGATCCATCTCAACTACAGCGTTGATGAAATGGGTCGTACCGATTGTGACACTTGCCACTTGCTGCGGCTCGATACTACTCTCTTGGAACATTTCTCGAATGACTCGATTGATGCCATCGCTGGGATTTTGAGTTGTGCTCGATTTTTTCCATGCAATAATCCCACGATTGGAGTCCGCTGTCCGTGATGGATCAAGGATAACGGCATCAGTGTTGGTGCTAGTAATTGGTCAGATCAATGTCCTGCCTCACTGCGTTATGGCCATCATTTCGTCGCCTTCCGAACACTTTACCCAGCAGTGTCCCCACCGATACGTCTGAAATGGTGGGATTCATCGTCTTCTGGGTTGTCTCAGTACCCTTCTTGTTCATCCGTCCTGAACGATTCAAGAAGCCCTTCTTCATCTCCAGTGTTGGTTGTGGGATTGCTATGCTGGCCATGATGATCTGGTCTTTGTCTGTCGCTAAAGGGGTTGGTCCTGTCTTCTACCAAGGCCAAGATGTCCCTTCTTCGTCGAGGTGGAGTGTTTCTTGGCTTATGATAGCAGGCCTCAACCAGGCGATTGGACAAAAAGCTGCCGGCATGACCAACGAGAGTGGCTTCTCACGGTACGCCAATAGCAAAGTTGGATTTGTGGCTGGTGTGGTGTCGGTGCAGTGGTTAGTCGGTATACTCGTTTCACTAGGCGGTCTAGTCACAACGGCTGCCTGTCAGATTATCTACGGCGAGATCTACTGGAACCCACCCGACTTGATGATGGTCATCATGGACAGTAAGTCTGATTTTAGTGTCTGCATGATAGCATTCCATTGACTGTTCTATAGACGGCAACGGGTCATCCGGAGCACGAGAGCCGTCTTCTTCCTCGCTCTCGCGTTCACGTTTGCGATTCTCTTCCAGAATGTCTGCGGAAACGCCGTCGCTGGAGGCATTGATCTAGCCGGGATGTTCCCAAGATACGTGGATATCCGCCGTGGTGCTATTATCACATTTTTGGCGGCATGGATTATCCAGCCATGGCAACTAATCAACCGAGCCGCTACATTCGTCACAGTCCTCAGCTCATTCTCCGTCTTTCTTGCTCCGCTGATGGGAGTCATGATTGCGGACTACTACTTTGTACGCCATCAAAGAATCAGGCTGTCTCACTTGTACACCCCAGAGAACTCACATTACTGGTTCAAACATGGAATCAATTGGAGAGTGTTGCCTTGCTGGGTAGCTGGCTGGGCTCCAACGATTGGAGGTCTCATCGTCAGCGCTGGCGAAATGTCGGCAGCCCCACGAGCACTCTTTCAGCTGTACTATACAGCCTTCTTCGTCGGGATGGCGATCTCATTCGTCAGCTTCTATGGGATAAATCTGTTGTTCCCGATCGATGCAGCAGGCGAATTCGATACATACGACGGCTGGGCAACATTCACTCCTAGGGAAGCGGAAAAACTTGGTGTTGCTCCTCATGATAATGCCACGGAGTTGACCATCAACCACTTTGGAAGGTCTGGATATCAGAAAACGCAAGCTTCTGTGACACAGAAAGAGATGGATCTCCTATGACAAAGCAGTAAGGCAAGGACATAAACAGGTCTTCGCAGCCACCTAGAGAGCATTGAACGCTCCTTACCGCTGTGTTTACATCTTAGATTTGGCTAGTTGTCAACAATTCAGGAATTCGCAGAAATATAGAAATGTGAGGGCCCGAAATCATGTGATAAATTTACCTTGAAGGATTCGTAGCTGGTACAGTAGCCGGGAAGTAGACCCTATGGTGGGGCGCCACAGGCTCCCCGCAGGCAGCCACCCAGTAATAAATGTTGGTCATGACTCTCCGGGTCGGGATAATCAAATATAAAAGGATTCGAGGACCCCTTCAAAACGCCGGACCACTCTTGAATCGCTCACTCGGCTGTATCTGGTGCGATTCGAAAAAAAATAACGCTATCAATTATGCAGTTGGAAGCAGCGGAACAAGGCAAAAGTGCCGCTAAAACTCCAACGACACTACCAGGAATCAATGCACCACTTTACAACGAGACATCCAGCTCTTTTTTGAGTGGGATTTTCAATAACTGGTATGAGGCCGCTCTTCCCATCACAGTTCGTGAGAGGGTAATGTTGGGCGTCATGGCTGCCTTGAAAGACAAAAAGAACTGGGAAGAGAAGGTCTTCGATCCGGTCATTGTTGGCAAGTGGAAATCCGAGGCCCTGGAAGCAAGCGATCGCATGGTTCAGTCTGAGAATCAGGATCTGGCCAATTCGGCCCCCGAAGACCGCGGATCCTCGAGTGGTGCGATCGACGTCGCTCTTGACATCAAGGGAATTGACGCGCCGGCTAAACAGAGAGCCGTGACGGAAGACGTGTTCAATTTCGTAAGTTCACTGGTCTCTAGCACAAAGGAAGGAAATTTTAACAGGTCTCTACTGCAGTGTATTGAAGAGCTTCGCGCAAGCGCACCGTTATCTGTGGCGAACGGCTTCACCGAGGTCATGGACGCCAATGCAGCTGTTTATATATCCGACAAAGCCATCAGCGACGATATCAAAACAGCTCTCCGATCAGGCGTAGCGCCCCTGGAAGATGTGCCAGAACATCGAAAGGATTGGCATCCGGGCTCTGGAAAGAAAGTATTGAACCTCGTGCACCCCTCGCTTTTCCCCTTGATGTATGGCAGATCGAGGTACCTTTTGAAAGGTAATGTACCTCTCAAAGGTTGCGCCGAGTACATTGGACGTGGAAAAAGAGTGCATGCTTTGAAAGAGCCCGGTGAAGACGACTACAAGTCGAGACTCTACTCGTTGAGGTACCAATGGCTACCAAGCGATGTGAAGATACGATCAAACGGCGATGCGAAGATCGTTAGTTACATCAACAATCTGCACCCCGATGGCAATGAGGGACTCTACCGTACCATCGAGAAGGTGATTACAAAGTCGATTCCTTTATGGAAAATGGCCCTGCGATCGACTCATTTCCTCCACGACACTCCGAGAATGGTGCTGAAGGGCGATGGTTATGATCACCAGGCAGCTGATGCTGCCCTCAGTCAGAAATATACGAGACGAGACGAAGTAAGAGCAAGACGGGCAAAGCGCAGGAGGGAGCATGGGAGCGGTGCTGAAGACAGCGACTCTTTTGACCCTGACTATTCCAGTGAGGGGGAAGAAGACTACAAAGACAAATACATCATTGCTCCGGAACCAGACGCCTATGAACCCCGAGAAAGATCAGCAACAGATGAGGAAGCCCTCCAGTTTGACCATTCGTTCCCGGGCAAAAAGTTACAAGTTATTGTCAAATTAGCAAACATTCAATTGACGCCGGAGGATCCACACTACAGGGGAGGCTCGTGGCATGTCGAAGTAAGCAATTCTCACTGGCCACAAAACTGATGAACACTGACCCAAGACTCCCATCGTAGGGTCTTTGCAACGAGCACATTTGCGCAAGCGCGCTTTATTACTATGACAGCGACAACGTCACCGATTCCCATCTCGCATTTCGCGAAGAAGTTAACGGATCCTTTCTTGCGTTCAACAGTATTTCTCGTCATGAATACGGTTGGCCATCAGGCCCTGACTACGAACAATACCGATACGGCGGGATAGCTGAAATATACGGCCTCAATGGCAACCTTGTAAGCCTTCCTGTCTTCGCCGTAGTGCCTTCTCCGTTCGCATGCTCATCCATTGAAACAGTCGACGAATCAAGTCATCGGCAAAGTCCTCACGAGGGAGGACCGCCTTCTTGTGTTTCCCAACGTGCTTCAACATCGTGTCTCCCCATTCAAGCTTGCCGACACTTCCAAGCCAGGGCATCGCAAATTGCTTGCACTATTTCTCGTCGACCCCGACATTAGGATACCCTCGACGGCCAATGTTCCCCCACAACAGCTGGATTGGTGGGCTCAAAGCATCAACAAGAACATCGAGGGGACTCAATTTGAGAAGCTGCCAGGCGAGTTGATGGACAAAATCTACAATGAAGTGAGCAACAGCTTCCCAATCAGTTTGCTAAGGGCGAAGAACGTGCGGAGGGATTTGATGAGAGAGCGGCGAGCGCAGCAGAAAGAAACCAACACACAGTGGGCACTACGAGACTACGCTTTCTGCGAGCATTGACGGTGAGGAAAGATGTTCTTGAACATGGTGATTTACTAGCCATACAGGTCTCGCCCAACACCGCAAACGGGGTCGATATTTAGAAGCGTAAAGCCATGGACATGGTAGCTGTGCCTCTGTCGCTTCCTTGACCAAATGAAAACATGCTTCATTGTTTCCAGAGACATTTTGGCTTGTTGATCGTCAGGAAATTCTACTGAGACGTAGGCGAATGGAAATAATTCTCCCATCTCTTCGCTTTCGAAGCAACGTTTTCATTCCAGCTGCATGACGATTTCGTTCAAAGAAGATATCAAGTTTTGAACAAAGAAACAGTCCAGACGATAGACGTACTCCCGTGCAAAACATTCGCTTGTGTGATTAGGAAGTGCCGTCAAGTATTATGCACAGTGATATTCAGACCCTTCATATCGCCATTCTCTCTCCATGCTCTCAAAAAAGCGTCGTAGTCCAGAATCCCCTGGCCCCAAATTGAGAATCTTGCTGCTGCAATGCGTTGTTCGATAGGCATGTTTCTGATCCTACCATCCAAGTTGAAGTAGCTTGGTGTACACTCAGCTATGGGAGCGACTACCATGGCCATGCTGGCGATTTTCTGGGCATAAGCCTCTTCAGCTTCTGCCTCTGCTTCTACAACCACCTTGCCAGTGGAAGGAGCACGCTTCGCCGCCTCGCAAATGATGTACGCTATGTGGTCGCTCATCACGTCGGAGGAGAACAAGAAGTTTGACGAAGCGCCGGCTTGAGTTGATCCAATGAAGAGTAAATTCGGCAAATCGCGTGAAGTGACGCCGTGTAAGGTGGTGAAGCCCCGTTGGAACTTCTCCGACATGGTCAGGCCATTTCTTCCAACAACGTCCATGGCGCACTTGTCGGCGTAAGAACCTGCGGCTGGGGATTCGTAGCCCGTACTCCAGATGAGGACGTCAAGTGGGTATTCAGTGTTGTTGACGATGGGTCCAGCGGGCGAGAAGTTGTGAATGCCGTCTCGTCCAACATCGACCAGCGTCACATTCTGCTGATTGAACGCCTCGAGATACTCATCATTGAACGTTGGTCTTTTGCACCAGGTCGGATACCACGCTTTCAGTGTTTCGGCCGTCGTCGTGTCTTTGACAGTATCGGCTACTCGTTGCCGAATCCGTTCCGAGCGTGGGTAATCCAGTACATGCAGGTCTCGCACGTGTTGAGGAATTGTCGCGGGGGTGACATTGTTTGGGCCGCCAGTGATTGCATAGAAAGCGGTGGCACGCGAGAAACCGTCATCGACCAAGTCGACTTTAGATGATCCTGATAGCCCAGAGAAACAAGAGGCGAAATTTGCAGCACGCTCTCGTTGCCAACCCACTTTGTTTGCGACCTCAGAATTCCAGGTCTGGGGGTCAGTGACCTTCTGATCGCGATTATCGACAGCAGAAGGCGTGCGTTGGAAGACATGAAGCTCCTTCGCCCACTTCGCCACTTGAGGAACTACTTGGACAGCAGTGGCGCCAGTGCCCACAATGCCGACACGCTTGCCTTGTAGCCCGGTAAGTTCTGGGTTCGCACTTGAGCCATTGGTGAATGAATAGTCCCATCGAGAAGTATGGAATTGGTGGCCTTCGAATTGGTTCATTCCAAAAGCATTCGGCATTCTCGCCGAAGTGAAGATGCCAGAAACCATCACGAGAAAGTCACTGCGGATAGTGATTGCTTTCTCAGCACCGCTTTTCGGCTTCTGGAGAAGTTCGACGATCCATTCTTTCGACTGATCATCCCAGAGTGCCGCCTTGGTGGAGGTCTGCAGCATTGCTCGGTCCTGGAGTTTGAAGCGTGCCGCCACAGCCTCAGCGTAATTTCGAAGCTCTTCTCCAGAGACATACTTCCTCGTGGGCATGTAATCAAGGTCTTCGAGGAAAGGCATGTATATATAACTTTCGGTATCACACGTCAGACCTGGGTAACGCTGCCAATACCAGGTGCCTCCGAAGCCACCTGCAGTGTCGACCATGAGGATATCCTCGGGCTTGAGGCCAGATTTGATCAGCTTTCCGGCACATTGTAGCCCACCAAAACCCGCTCCAATGACCAGGACCTTCGTATGACCGCCATCAGGAACGACTTGGTTCACTGGCGTACCATCAGGTATCCAGGGATCCTGCAAGGGGCTTTCGCCACTGCCGGGTTTCTCCAAGTTGATGTAATGGCTCTTATCATAAGGCCTCAGACGTCTATTGCGCTCTTCTTCGCATCGTCGTAGGTAGTCTGATAGGTCGATGTGACGTTCCGGTTGCTCTTGGTCATTGTCTGTGGGAGGGACGACAGCCGGTGCTGGCATGTTGAATATTATCGTCAGGATTGGATATCGCAGTAGCCGTATGCAACTTTGATTGCGGTTCAGAGAGCTGGAGGAATGCAGCCAACTTGACTGGATGGAAAGAGTACGGTCCTTTATAACTTACAGTATGGTGGAAACACGAAGCTCTTCTTTCTTCTAAAGCCTCAGCACGCGCAGCCTACAGGTGCGACCGCAGTCGTGCAACCTTCGTTAACGAGCCAGGTTTTAGCGTCTAGAAACCGCGAGAGATCTTCATGTGACGGGTCGCATTTGTCCACCAGTTCAATACGAGCAAATATACGAAGTCGTCTCATCTTGCTGCTTCCCGGGCGGGCGACCACATTGGTGCGTAAGTGGGCTTTATCGGATGTTGATGCTGCCGTGAGATAGTCGCCTATAGATGCAGCTTATAACGGTTCTTATGAATGCCGAAACCGCCTGAGCCAATGAACTGCATCAAGCGATCCACTTTGAAGGCAAATTAGTCGTTTGATCAGCCACATCGGGGTTGGAGAAGCCTCGGGATTAGGGTATTCTGCGCCCTAAGATCGGAGCTGAATATACTAGGACACTGTCGTGTGCATTCATGGACGCCGGGGATACATTACAAAGGCAACCTCATAGATCATAGCACAATCTATTCACGCGGGGCTAGAGAGAGCAGGATTTCGACGTTGGGCTGTATCAATGTCGGCCGTCATAGACCACAGAGTAGTCGCGCAGACTTTGGTATGAGCGGCTTACCAACTCGAGGTGAGGAAGCGAAGTCGCGACACGTTATTGTACGGCTTAGCTATCAATTGAAGCCCCAAATCAGTTGTTGATCTTCTTGGCTCTAGCTTGCATTCTGGGCATTTCTCAAGTGGAATAACGCTCTTGTTCCCATTTGTGAGATGAAACTACAACTCCTTTCGCGCATGAAGATCTCCAAGATCTGCGGTGCCGGCCTATTTGGTATAGCAACAAACGCATTCAGGCAACAATCTCTTCAATCTCCTCCAAAATCTGCGGAGGCGGTTAGTCGGACGGGATGACGACGACACAGTGGTAGTGCTGACCTTCTGAATGTAGTTCACTCCTATGATAACGCCATTGTCATCCTCCAGAAGCTCGTCAACACTGCCAAGATTGCTGTCTTTATCCAGGTATGTCAGACACGAAACCACTACAGCGCTATACTCGTCTCCCATGCGACTCGGAAGCTCTGTCTTTGCAAGGGATATCAATTTCCGCTTGACCTCGTACGCACGAGTTTTGTGACCACGCACAGCAGGCGAAACGCTGGCTTCTGGAATTGCAGAGATATTCACGTAGCTCTCGGTCGCGGCGTCGTTATACTTGACGAATGAACTCCATAGGCCAACTTCGAGGAGGCAGACGCCCAGGCTGTACACATCGTGCTGCATCGAATACATCTCTTCTGGGACTTGGCCTTGTCGAGCCGGATGGCGATAGAGATTTTTCGACTGAACCGTATCACCAAGCATATAGGTCTCGCCCGCAGCCGCTCGAAAGCACTGGAAGCCGACGAGGTAGAATTCTCCAGTTTCGGTGACCAAAATCGTCTCTGGCCTGATGTTCTTGTGCACAAATGATGCGCTGTGAAGGAATATGATGGATCTCGCGATACTCTTGCCCGCTTTCAAACGATACGTCAACGATTTGGCGGGAGTTGTGTCAAGCATCAGATCTCTCAATGAACGAATGTCCAGCTAATAGGTCTTTGTGTCAGAGCTGGTCAGTGTTCGCTTTTGTGTCAACTTACCTGAGCAATGTTGAGACTCGGATCGATGCTTTCCTCATGGCTAATTCGACGTATGATTGGTGCTTGCAATGCCAGAGAAAAGCCCTGCAGTTTGCCGCCCTTGTCTGTGTTCTTCCGAACTCCACTGCAACCAAGGACATTGCACGTTTGTGAGTCCATCGTTGACAAGATGCTTGCAAGCTTTTGCACATCTTTGCTAAGATTGCCCTCGCTGCTGTGATTTTGCTGATACACTATGGGGTCGATCAGCAAAGCCTCGTTGGTGTCGAGCCGGACGACCTTGGAGACTGTGGAGTATTTGATCTGTGAGGACAAGGTAAAGGTGACCGTGTCTTCGAGGAAGTCGTAAAGGTCGTCACTCGTGTTTTCTATCACACGTGTTTTGTTGCGTAGCTCCTCCAGCATAGTCAATGGCTGTTTCCTGGGCAGGTTGTCTTTGGATCTCTGTTCTTGTAACGCGGCATCCACACTTGGGACTGACAGACGTGCGATGAGGAACCACGAGGGGTCCCATCGTCGGTACCAGATTTCAAGCTCGTTGATCGATCCCCTTAATGACTCCTTCATGTACATGGCGTACGTGATCTTCCTTCGAAGAGAGTAAGCTTTCTCCACAGCTCAATTTTCCCCAAACCTAGTGCAACTGCCGCAACCTAACGCACCTGAGAAGCAACGACGCGTTTGCCAGTCTGTCAACTTTCTCGCCGATCCCGTGCAGTTTTGACTGTAATACACCGAGCATCTGCATCTGCAGGTATTGAAGGTCTTCCCCAAGACCGTTCGCGACCTCGACATTGCGGAGAACCAGGATCTGACGCTGGATCCGCAACCAGAGTGCTTTCAGCGTAAGTAGTAGCTCAATAATGTTACTCTCGGCGTCTTGAAAAGAGTGGCACAGTGTAATGAGCTTCCTGCCATACCTGCGAATGTCAGCGCAAATGAGACTATGAGTTATGCTGACTTACTTCAAGCAAAGATCAGCTGTTGCCACCAGGCCAACAGCAAGCCCGGCAGCCTCCATGTCTCCCAATCCGAGATGAAGGAAAGCTCAAAGGAAGATGGCAAAATAATCGGTCATCAGTTTGTAGCAAGGGCATGGCCATGCAGCTGAAGAAAGATCAAGGATACAGTACAGTAAGCGGGGTTTGGTATTGATGCCTTAGAGATAATGTGGCGCACTCGCGTGCATACGCTCAGCTAAGACAAGGCTGAGAAGCTGATGAACTGTATGAAAGTACAAACCATCAATGCAAATTCGGCACCGCAACTATACAACTATGATCTTGGAGCTTCCAGTTTCGAACCTTTGCTGACCTGAACCATGATGGAGGATCTTGTCGAGCTGACCCGAATACGCGAGACGAAGGTTGAGCCTGATCGCACGACTCACCGCACATATCAAGGCCAAAATCGTTGGCAGACCGAGACTTGGGTCAAGAGCCGGGAACTTGGAGCGGGCAGCTATGGGGCCGTTTGGTTGGAGGAAGAGCAGCAGAGCCAGAGTGAGTAGATTCGGTGTCTTGCATACATCTGTGATCGACGACTGACCAGTTGATCACCCAGGAGTGCGCGCTGTCAAGCGAGTGCGAAAGAAGAGTACCACTTGGGTCTACAGAAAAGAGATAGCGGCCATGGCGAGGGTGAGGCAGTTCCCACAGTACTTCGCCTATATGCACGGATGGTACGAAGATACGAACTGGATATTCCTGGCCATGGACTTTTTCGAGTTGGGGGATCTCTCACACCACTTACAATCCAAGATCCCTGAGAGCGAGGCACGGGACATAATGCAGCAGCTCCTGAGTGGTCTCGTTGAGATGCACAACATGGGAATCACGCATCGTGACTTGAAGCCGACGAACATCTTCGTAGTAGCGAGGTCGACTTCGTCTTGGGATGTGCGGATTGGAGACTTCGGGATCGCCAAACGAGTGCACGAGAATGAAACGGCACTGAGGACAATTACTGGTACCCGGCAGTACATGGCGCCTGAGCTGGACCCTTGGCTTGTTGATGATGAAGAGGCTCATGTATACACACAAGCTGTGGACATCTAGGCTTTGGGAATTCTTCTCTTTCAGATGCTGACCTTGAAAATGGTATTTCGTGATCCGGCATATTTGCGCAAATATTATAAAGGTCGTATCGAGTTTCCCCGAGAGCCACTGCAGGAGGCGAACGTGACTCTGGCATGTATCAAGTTCCATGAAGCTTTGCTGCAACCGAGTCCGAGAAACAGACCGAGGTCGAAGGATGCGATGTCTCAAGAATGGATGCAGATATCGATCAACAGTTCAGACGATGCGGAGGCCGATGCTTATCAACAAGAACGGGGGGATTATGGTGGTACGAGTACTACCATCAAACCCCCAGCCATTGTCCGACATGAGTCGATTCCATACCGCACGACAGGCTCATCATCAAGCAAAGATCGATACGTTCCTCGACAAGCAGATGATGGAGCGGATGATGCAGTGAGTACTGCCTATGCACCAACAAGCTCTTCAGGATCTGTTGCCGATCCAATGAAGCGATCAGCAACCGATATGGACAAAGTTTGGGCATTGAAGCCGTCGCATTCTGGTGCGACTAGCCCTGAGAGCCAATGTTCACCAGTGCCATCAACTTTGTCTTCATATGCCCTTTCCAGGACGATTGGTCAGCCGCTAGAGAACGGCTCGCCACAGCCCTTCCTGGCTTCCAGAGTCAAGGCCGCCAGTAATGACCAAGGGCCTTCCCGCAAGTCTGCAACGCAAATAGTCTACGAAGCAGCAGTAGCTACGAGCCACCGCGACTTCTCGACCAGCCTTGCCAGCAGAGATGAAAATTCTTCACTGCCCCCTGGCTGGGAACATCGCCATACTGAAACGGGCAGATCCTATTTCATCGATCACATCTCAAGGACGACCTCATGGATCAGACCAGAGAGACAATCGGCTACAGATGTGGCTTCCCAGCATGATCGTCGCGTATCTGAAGTACGCACGACTCCAGCAGAACAAACACTACCAGAACATCCCAATCTGCGAGTCACCGGTAGGCCATACATTCTTAGTAGGAATATCTGGTTCTGACCACCACTTTGTTTAGTCATGGCGGCAGACGGCTTGTACATGGCTGACATGTTTTGTGAGTCTTTTGGTCTCGCAGAAAGATCTCCAAGTGACACTATCTAGTTTTTCCTGATCCCTTTGTCGTGTGCACCGTCGACTTATTGCAGACAAAGTTCACTAGCGTGATCAAAAAGACTCTCAACCCCAACTGGAACGAATCCTTCGACTTGTACGTGCAACTGATGAGAGGTACTTTCTACACCTTCATCACACTGACCGCGCTCCAGGAGAGTTGTGGAAGATAGCATGATCGAATTTCAAGTTTTCGACCAAAGAAAGTTCAGAAAGAACAACCAAGGGTTTTTGGGATCCTTGGTAATGCGCATTGGAAGCATTGTGGACCTCGATGTGGCCGGGGACAGTAGGTTCTCATGAAGAGATGTTTGATGAGAGTACTGACGATAGCAGAATTGTACAACCGTGATTTCACGAATGAAAAAAAAGAAAACGCTGGGAAACTTATCTTCAATCTCAGCACCAACTTGTGGGCTCCTATCGGGTAGATCGTAGCGCCTGCCCTGCAAATCGACGACTCTAAGCTCTGCATCAAATCGCTTCAAATATCGCCCTTTGTTTGTATATTCCTGACTGTTGGATACTCCTTGACACCAAAGCGACTGCATGTCCTACATCAGACGAAGCGTATGGATGGCTTCAAGTCAATTTCTCCTAGCGATTGATGACTCTTGGTTTGACCTAAGAAAAGTGTCCGGCATGATGCGAGCAGAAGAGTAACATTTAAGAGGTGTCACTATTGTAGTCGGCTCAAGCGTAGCCTTTAAGCATCTCTAGGACCATTGGCAATGATCGCATCTCTTCGTCCTTCAGCCAAATGTCGTGTTGCTTCAAAGCCTCACGCAACCCCTCGTTGATACGATATTGACCTACAGTCGAACACTTTCAGCCTGTCTTGAGGAAGTGAAACGTATTTAGAGGTGCTCTACTCGACCTAACACTTGCGGACTGTAGATGACTGGACTGGGGCCACAGAATACGAGCATGGCCCCACTTCAGCACTGGAAAGTCTCCAGTCGACTCCACTTTGGACAAGAGCCAAGGTGTATCAGAAAGCGAAGGATTTGTCTTCTCCACATTCATTGACACTTCTTCGTCATTTGCATGCAGTCAAGACAACCAACCGGCCTTGGAGACTCGGCAGGTCCATCGGGAACAACGTCAATTGATCGGACAGTAGTGCAAGTCCTAAGCTGAAGTGCGAAGTCGAGTATAGTAATCGTCCATTGCGATTCTTGGTCTGACATCATCTCGATCCTGGTTATTGGCAGCACCATGCTCGATCTGTATATTGCGTCTGTACATCGAAGAACCAAATCCGCCAAGGGGATAGGGCTGAATCCTGTTTGTATTGTACGGAATGTCGTTCAAGGACAGGGCTGAGTGTGTACGTAAGCCGGAAACCACTCGCTTGCACAACGAAAAGTAAGGCTCTCACGTCTAGAGGGTATACTTTGAGTGTTCGTCTAGATCATCAGACTTACAGTGTACCCAAAGAGTATCTTGACGACTGAGATATTGACACCCTCACAGGCAGCTCTTCCACCTTTGGAATGATGCTGGCCGATCTGTGGACTTCAATCCTTCTGGTCCACTTTGTCGCGGCAGGCGGTTGGCAGGGTCAAAGCCATTCCATCGTTCCAACACTTCTAGGCGGTGTTCCCTATTCAATGCAGTCGAATACCGACGCATCGAATCAGACAGCAACGTGAAGGGAGCCAGCACTCAAATGGCCAAGCGTTCCATCGCCGTGACAACCGTACTCGCCGTCCAAGGTGAACATCATCCTTCATGCAAAGATGCAGTTCCAAGCGTTGCTCGAAGACCAAATAGGGAAGATATAAAAGGGCAGTGACGACCACGATTTTCAACCAACAATCAAGCGAGCACTCCAGTACACACTTTCACTCACCAGACATTTCTTTCCTTGATCTCGAACCTACCTACCGTCCGCAATCATGTTTGGCAAACTGCTCACTGTCGGCGCTCTCGCCTCGCTGGCCATCAGCGCACCAACCCAGGAAGGAAAATTGGAGGCCCGTCAAGGTGTTCCTCCTGGCAACGCATGCGGTCCTATTCGTCGCGAGACTCGTCTGGTCGACGATGGTAGCCCTCAGCAATGGCGCTACGAAGTGCAACTTACGGTAAGCCGTCATCCCGAGCACGTCTGACATACGTGATTCAATCGCGCTGACGCACCGTAGCGAGGCTTGAGATGTGAGGGAGCCGAATGCTCCATCTCGCGCGAGGAAGTCGAATCCCACGAGATCTCAGCCTCCTTCAGCGCCGACGGAGGGTCTTGGATCAGCGGCGAGTTCTCCGTCACCCAGTCCACGTCGACTGGTGAGACCAACTCGTGTCCCGCTCCGGATGATGACCGGGACCGCGTCTGTATGTGGGATGAGATCGATCACACTGAGGTATGTATCACATTTCCATGAGTGCGGGAAGAATTTCAAAAACTTGCACACGGAAGGTGCTGACATTTCCTTCTTTCTCAAGTACACTGTCCAAGACTGGAAGACCCAGCAGACGGCATCCAGCTGCTCAAACTGGGTGAAGGATGGCGACGAGTACACCATCACTAGTCCGAATGAAAGCAACGAAGGAGACGTCGTGTGCAAATGGAACGACGACTGCGAATCCCAGGGAGCAAACAACTGGATCGAGAGGGGTAGCGGCGGCCCGCCTTGAAGATGACTCGTATCTGGTCGAGAAAGCACCACAAAAGCCAGAAGACAACGGACGATGTGGACAAAATGATATATGAAAGTATAAATTGGAAGCGGTGGGGTAGCTAAGGGAAAGTTCATGTGTAGCGAAGCCTGGAAAGTCATTAGATCCAAAACACCCACTACAAGAGCATGCTAGCATGCTTCTGGAACAATATTCCCTCCCAACTCACGCCACGTGGTCTTCATCAATGTAAAGCTTTTCCCCATTGCTTAGCGTTTCTATAGCAGACCATGTCTTGCTGATATGCATCAGCACCGAGTGTTGAACTGCTCATAATTGACTTTTCGTCGACCAACAGGAGTCAGCTGCGGCTGAACGACCAGACCCCGCCACATCTCTTGCTGTCTGCTGTGGAACCATTATATAAGCGTCAAAGTCGCACGATATAATCGCGTTGTGAGCATGTTGTCGGAAATATCAATTTTGAAATCCCTCGTTTTCACCGACTATTTCCTCACAAACATGGACTCCCACAAGATCACTCAGCTCACCGCCGAGCTACAGGCAAAGGCCAGTGCATTCAAGCAAGGCGATGAGCACCAACGTCAAGAGCTCCTCAAACTCGCCACCACCCTCGTGCGAACATTCGAGACCCCTGCGGAACGCATCGCTCGTATGTGTTACGCAGAAATCTACCTCTTCGTCGCATGTCGTGTTCTCATCGATCTCGACGTATTTCGTCTGATTTCCCACGAAAAAGCTCCTGTCACCGTTAAGCACCTGGCTGAGAAGTCGGGTGCTGATGCGGTATTGCTTGGACGTCTACTTAAGCATATCTGTACTCAAGGCTTCGTCAAGGAAGTAGGTCCTGATGAGTATATTGCAAATGGCATAACGGACACACTTGCGTATGTCATCACGTTGTCATGTGGGAGACTTGAACAAGAGCCACTATGGTCCCGAAGTCCTGGCCATAAGCTGACTTAAGATCCAGAACACCCGAAGGCCAAGGCGTAGTCGTCGACATGTTCAACATGTACCGCATCGGGGATAAATTCCCCGCCTACCTCCGCGAACACGACTACAAGAACCCGACCAACAAAGACGACTCGCCGTGGAAGTACGGCATGGGCACGAAAGACCACTATTTCGAATGGATCAGTCGGCCCGGTCGTGAAATCCAAGCCGAAGCTTTCCACAACCACATGCGCTTCAAAACGCTCGGGCTCAAATGGCACCAGATGCCGAACATTATGGAAAACGTCTTTGGGTCTGTCGACAAACTGTCTCCAGACGAAGTCCTCATGGTCGACGTCGGTGGCAGCAGCGGGCACGATCTCGTCAGCTTCCGGGAGCATCATGCTAACATACCGGGCCGCTTGGTGCTGCAAGACCTCGCCAGCGCCATTGAAGCGGCGTCCGCGAACGGCGAGCTGAAAGCCAAAGGCATCGAAGCGTACCAGCACGACTTCTTCACGCCCGAGTCCATTGTGGGAGCGAGGGTTTATTACCTCAAGATGGTTCTGCACGACTGGCCGGACGATCAATGCGTGCAGATCCTGGCGAATCTCAAGCCGGCATTGAAGAAGGGGTATAGTAGGGTTCTGCTGAACGAGATTATCATCCCAGAAGTTGGGGCGGGGTGGTTTGAGACTTCGGTGGATATGATCATGATGAGTGCGCATTCGGCACAGGAGAGGAGAGAGAATCAGTGGAGGAAGTTGGTCGAGAGTGTTGGTGGTCTGAAGGTTGGTGAAATTTGGGATGTTGATGGGGCTGTCGAGAAGATTGTCGAGATCTTGCCGGCATGATCATCGTTGAATTGAGACGATATATACAATATTTCTTCACTTTGCATCATCCAATGCATTGGTGGTTTAGTGGTAAAATTAGCCGTTGCCATGAGAGGTACATCGCCCCGAATGTCGGCTAGCCCCGGGTTCGATTCCCGGCCGATGCATTTTGCTCTTTTTACTGGCATGGATGCCCTGTTGCATGTATGAGACTCACATTGCCATCATTTCCTCTTGTTTCCTGTTTTGATGCTATTAAGACGCCGATTCTTTTGCGAATCGCGCAGTCGACTCGAAGAAAACAAGGGGCTCTGATAAAGTGAAGCTGCAGCCACGGACTCGAGATGAAAGTGACGTGGCAGCACATGGGCAAAGATGAGTAGTGGTACCTGTAGCACAGTGCTGGGATATCGGGCAAGACTGTTCACCAGATCAAAGCCACCACGCATGTCAGACGGAGTGTGATTCGTGGTTTGGCGAGAGCACGAGAGCTGTTCGATATTTGCGCCGTCAAGATGGTGCTTGCGCCTCATCACAGCCTTGCAAGTTGCAGGACCCCTCTGACCGGTTTAACGCAGAGGATGTGGGCGTAGCGGCAGGCCGTATCGTCCAAAGGCGCAGCGCTTAGCCTTGCAGCATCGTCTTTGCTGCCTTGCCAACTGTTATAACAGCCAGTATGCGAGCTATTTGTAAGGTTGGCGCACTCTTCCACTTGAGTGATGACTTGGACAAGATACTGGCACGACATCCACAGGCTGCACCAACCGAAGGCGACCACAGCCAACCATTCGTGAATGGTATTGCTCGACAATATCAACATAGACGCCGGGATCATGCCACGACAAGATGCGTCTGCTGAACAGCAACTTTGAGTTCTCCGAGTGCGATGATAATCCACCGCCATACGCTATCCTTTCGCACACCTGGAGCGAGAATAATGAGGAAGAGGTGACGTACCAAGACTTGAAGAATGGCAAAGAGAAATCTATGCGCAAGTTAGAGCTCTGCAGAGATTGGACCAAGGCTGCGCATCTTGACTACTTCTGGATCGACACCTGCTGCATCGACAAGCGTAATGATGCAGAGCTGAGTTTTGCCATAAGATCTATGTGGCGGTGGTATCTCGAAGCAAGCGTTTGCTTTGTGTACCTGTCAGACTTGTCGAGGAAGAGGAAGGAGCTGGACACAGACTGGCGAGACGGCCTGAATAATTGCAGGTGGTTCACAAGAGGATGGACGTTGCAAGAACTTATCGCTTCGAAGACAGTCGAGTTTTATGCAAGAGATGGCCATCTTGGCAGCAGAGAGGACCTGTTAACTACGCTGAAGAAGATCACTGGCATTAATCTCGGCGAGCCACTACCTGGCCATGCAACGAGGCTCAGCTGGGCTACCAAACGTATCACAAAGAGGCCGGAGGATAAGGCATACTGCATGCTGGGCATATGTTATGTGTCCCTTGATCCCCGATACGGTGAAGGAGGCGCATCCGCTTGGCAACGGCTACAAGATGCCATCATACATCGACATGGGACGATTGCACTACAAGTTCGAAGTGCAGCGACGAATTCCGATCACCGTGCTACGGTCCTAGAGGCTCTGAGGTTCAAAGCCCTCGAGACGAGACGTCACACTGTCGAAGACCCCTTGGCGAAGACTTGCAAATGGATTCTCAGCCATCCCGCGTGCGCCAAATGGATGAAGCTGGAGCACAAATTTTTCTGGATCAAAGGAAAACCTGGATCCGGTAAATCAGTCCTGATCAAGTACCTGGATCAACACATCACTCGACGACTGAAGAAATCGAAGGCTATCCGTCTTTACTTCTACTTCAATGCTCGTGGTGAGCAGCTTGAAAGGTCATTCATGGGGCTGTACCGTTCGCTGTTGGTGCAGCTCGTGGATCTCTTGCCAGAACTTGCGCATGAGTTAGATGCGCTTGACACCCATTTCGATGTGTCGCAGCTACAGAGAGTCTTTGCCTCTACCGTTCGAGGTCTTGGTAGACAAATCTGGCTCTTTATCGATGCACTGGATGAGTGCCATGAGGACGACGTCAGCGAGCTGATTGAGCTTCTTGATGGCCTTCATGAGGCAGAACTCTACGTTTGCCTTGCCAGCCGGCACTACCCCACGATCGAGGTGCCGACAAAGCTGCAGATAGTGCTTGAGGAAGTGGATGAGCATGGGCAGGATCTGAGCACCTACGTCGAAAAGCTGAATCTCAAAGGCGAGGAGCTCGCAAAGATGCAGCGCGACATCGTTGCCAAGTCGAATGGCATATTCCTTTGGGTGGAGCTGGTCGTCAGACTCCTCCAGAAGGACGTCGCTAAAGGCAGATTTCACGCCATGCAGTCAAGGCTGCGCGAGATACCTGGAGGCCTACCTGAACTGTTCAAGACAATCATTCTTCGAGATAACGAGGATAAAGGGGAGTTTCTGCTCTGTCTGCGATGGATTCTGTACGCCCGGCGACCTTTGACCCTCAAGGAGTGGTATTTTGCGATGATGGCCGGCGTCGATGGCGCTCTCGAATGGGTTGAGCAAACCACAGACGATCGCATGGAGACTTTCCTGCTGAGTTCATCCAAAGGCCTGGCAGAGCTGAGCAAGGGCAAGACCGTTACAGCACAATTCATACACGAGTCTGTGCGTGACTTCTTGATCAAAGACGGTGGCTTTGAAGAGATCTGCGGTAGTCACGAGTCACTTGAAAGCACAGCGCATGAGGAGCTCAAGGACTGCTGTCTGCGAGGAGTTGAGTTTGAGTTACCAAGGCAAATGCAGCAGTACAAAAGCAAAAAGCAGTTATTCACCGAAGAAGAGCGCAATTCACTTAGGGCTAGATACCCATTTGCTGAGTACGCTACAACGCACATTTGGGACCATGCGAATGAAGCAGCAGTTAGTATTTCTCAGAGGGACTTCTTGGCCAGCAAGCTCACAATTACAGACTGGCAAAGTTTGTTCAACGCATTTCAGAAGTCCAAGCCGGATGTCTACAGCGAAGCACCCAGCATAACTTATCTCTGCGCTGAGAGAAATCTCGCGAGGTTGATGCCTCGTCCTACTGATGCGCTAACACCGGATGAGCAGCAGAGGTATCGAACATCGTTGATTGCTGCGATTGTGAATTCAAGCTGGGAGGTGCTAAGGGTGTTCTTGAACGACATGGGCGCGTCCGACATCGAGAGGACAATCACAGAGGTGAGGTCCAAAACAAAATGGGTGCTATCGCCGAGTGCGTTGGCAAGTCTTCCATGGCTCTGGGCATGCCGCAATGGTTTATATCACCTGTCAAAACACCTTTTGGTGCCTGTATCCGAGGAAGCTATCTCTGCTCCAAGCAGAAACCTGTTCTTAGCCCTTCGAGTTGCCTCGATATCCGGCCATACGGAGGTTGTGCAGCTACTACTTGACAAGGGCGCCACAATCAATAGCGATGCGCTCCA